>SKCR01022967.1:0-87198 GCA_019454045.1 Zanthoxylum bungeanum | reverse complement strand
ATATTTTGCCAATATCAACTATCAGAGACAACAAACCGGGGAAACATCCTAATAATAAGATAAAAATCGAAATCAACCTGAAGAGTTGAACTGGACGAGAAATAGTATTTTCTTTGAGTTAGAATAATTGAGAGAGTATGAGTCTGCTACATAATTTGGATGTAATGCATATAAAAAAAACATGCGCGAGAGTTTAGTGGGCACACTGTTCAACATTCCGAGTAAGACAAAATACACTGTAAATGCTAGATTAGACCTACAAGATCTTAGAATTCACATTGAATTACATTTACAGGTCACTCCTCGAGGTCTTATTAAGCCACCTACTAGTTATGTGCTAACTCAATCAGAGAGAAAATCATTTTGTGATTGGCTGAAAATTGTTAAATTTTCTGATGATTATGCATCGAATATTAGACGTTAGGTCAGGGATGATACGATAACTGGGTTAAAGAGTCACGACTGTCATGTGCTTCTTGAAATTCTCCTTCTTGTTGGCATTTGACCTTATCTACCGTCAAATGTATGTGACGTCGTACTTGATCTATGTGGCTTCTTTAAACAATTGTGTCAAATGATATTAACCACATCTGTTATTAACGAACTTGAGCGAGAAACCGTGATAATCATATAAAAGCTGAGCGAATATTGCCACCCATTTTTTTATTTGATGGTACATCTGGCCGTGCATTTTTCTTCCGAAACTAGGAGGGGAGGTTCCTGTCCATTACAGATGGATGTAACCCATTGAGAGGTAATATTAAATTTTAAATATTAAATTTTTAAATTTGATTTTGCATTAAAATTATTAATAATGAAAATTTATTGTAATAACTGCAGGGTTTTAGGATATTACAAACAATATGTGAAAAACAAAGCGCGACTTGAAGGGTCAATAGCAGAGGCAGTCTTAATCTGTGAGGCAATAATATTTTGTTCGATGTACATGCAGAATATTGAAACTTCTTTTAATCATCGGCCAAGAAACTATGATGGAGATGACAGTAATCAGCAAGATATCACAATGTTCCGTCAAAATTATAGACCGGTTGGAGCATTAGGTGTCAAATTGCTACAATTAAGGAAGCTCAACATGCGCATTGGTTTATATTGAGTAATTACGATGAAGTGCAACCATACTTAACGTAAGTCTTGTCGGTGCATAAGTGTATTTTTATTATCTTACATAAACGTAACCATTTTTTGTAGGCACATATTATCATGCTACAATATGGTAGTGACCACAACGTGATGGAAGACACACACAAAATTTCCCTAATGGTTTGAGGCAACTTAAGTCTAACATTAACTGTTTATTTTTATCCTAACAGTAAATATTTAATGTTTGTTATATTAAACACGCAAATATTATCATGTGTTAATAAACAACCAAGTACAAAATGGTCAACTGGACTCCTCCTCTTCGTTAGTTGCATTGGCATATGGGCCTCAAAATGAGGCTTACGAATATAGTGGGATGCGTTGTGAACATAGTTAGATTTCATACTGAGCAGCGAGATGTTTCACATGTCACTCAGATTATGAAATTGTAGTACTGGAAGAACACAAATATGTTATTGTTGACTTTTACGGAGTGCTGCAATCAGTTATTGAGTTGATATACAGACCCCAACGACGTACAGTGCTATTCAAATGCAAGTGATTTAACACAAATGCGAGAAAGAAGAGAATTCAATTTAATAATCATCTAACGTAAATTAATGTTCAATGTTATTGGTACAAGAATTAATCCATATATTTTCCTGATTCTGTTTCCATACATCCTAGATATATACTATGTTTTAAGTTACAATAATAAATTTAATTTTGCAAGAAAAGTTATTTCCTTTCACCCCTGAATCTCAAGAACATAATATTTTGAATTTGTAACGTGAAAGACGACTTCAAAAGAAAATAAGAAAATAGTTGTACGATGAATTCTTTTTTTCTTTTCCTTTTCACCATTGTTTTATATTTATTTTTCGAAGCATATGTTGTATTCCAGAAATCAATATTCATTGGAAAAAGATAGAAAACCATGAATTCTCAAACATTATAGCACAAAAGATATTTCATTGGAGTGTGTGTTTTCTTGTTGTTGGAGTTGATTCAAAATCTGTAAGCAGGGTTTGAATGATAAGTTCAGAAACTATCTGGTTTCATTTGTAAAGGGTGTATTTGATAATACTTCAAAGCTTGGAGATTTGACGGGAAAGTTAGTTAGGGGTGGTAACTGATATTTGAATAATTTTATTTCTATAACATAATTTGTTTATTGGGATATGAGCTTACTAAAAACTATTGATCTTGACTTTGTATTTCTTTAAATACAGTGAAGTTAGGAGATAGATACAAAGTATAAATATATCTTGTAATGTCTTCTATTGATCTGAGCAAAAATCCAAAATAAAGAGAACGTGATGTTCATTCTTGTTCTATGATTCAATTATTAGTGTTCTCAGATTTACAGTGAGTTCTTTCATTGATCTATATATTGGAGTGCATTCTTGATCATTAATTACGCTCAAAAGATGGACACAGCTATCGTAATATAGATTGAGATGTGGATCCCACAGAGAAATGATTACGAAAGATGTTTTAGTCACTTTGCACCACGTTAAAAGTAAAATTGAATTGAGATTGTGAAGCGAGTGTATGAAAAGAACTTAAATTATCAATAGGTAAATTATAACAAGGTGTCAGGAATGTCTTTTATGTTTCACTCATATTCATAATTACTCAGTTGTAAGTTTCACATCCCAAACAACAATTGGAAGATATATCAATTATACTCATAAGAAATTCTAAGGAATTAGTATTCTCATCTTATTTGTTAAACATGTATATATGCTATTTTTACAACATGTATATATGCTATTTTTACAACCTATCCTAAGACGACAATATATCTAGAGGCAATATCGCAGCGAAAAATCAACTCACAAAATAATAAATTAGTCACATTATATCCCCAAAACACACATAAACAAGTATGACTAATTTACATGGGAATTGACTAACCATAATCTCTGAATTATAATCAATGAAGATGAAGATGATAAAGAAAACTAACTTCACTAAACATGAAAGTTCAATTATGAATCAAAATTAAGATATGAAATACACATCAAAATTCATCCATAATCTTTGCCTTCGAGTTTAGTTCTCCATGGAAGGAAGAACCATCCTTTTTTCTCTAGGTTTAATCCAAGTCTCTCCATTTTACAATGAGGGTTTAAGTCTCATTTTATAAGAAACTAATTTTATAACGTAATTCTAATGATAGGCTTTATAAAACTCAAATAGGAATGGAAACACGCTTAAAAAAAACAGAAGTATGTGCTTAAATCTCGCAATTCGCATTTGAACACTCTGTCAAACGCCACTCAAATGCCCAACTATTGTCTTCGGACGTTCAAACACTCTAAGAACATCACTTGCACGTGAAGTTACTATATTTGAGCGTTCGAATACTTTGTCACATGTCATTCAAACGCCCAGCTACTCTGCACATATTGCTTTTGAAGTGTAATTTAAAATGCTTGTAAATTCTCATCCATTGGCCAATTATGTGTTCTTTATATGCACGCGTTCTTTTTCGAGTATGCTTTCCAATGCACTGAACTCATGTAAATTATTATTATAAATCCTCTGCGCAATGTCCAAATAGTGCATAATTATCAGTTGATACTAGTTAGCTCTCATCACTTCGCAAGATCTTGAGATTCTCCTTCGCACTAGCTCATTCCTACATCAAAACACACCAAATATCTATGACTTTCAACATTCATGATTAAATAACATAACATATAAATGTAGTAAAATATCAAATTATGCTAAAGAGTTTATAATATTACTTGTATAAGTGACGTTCAAAGTATACTTTCGTGAACTTATTAGTCACTCTCTTTGATTGTTGTTGTTCCATTAAGTCTCTAGGATTGCATCAAGCTTCAACAAAGATCTTTAGAGATTTCTTGATATCAAGGATTCACATTTTGAAGATTCATATACCAAATCGCAACAAAGTGGTATTAGAGCTTTGCTTCTAATCTTTGATGAAAATGTCACAATAGAAATTGAAGGTGGGGAAGTTTAATGGGGAAAGACTTCAACTTTTGGAGGCTCAAGATTAAGGCAATCTTGATCCATCAAGGTCTTGAAGTTTCTGTTAAGTTTATCCCTCTGTTTATCACGCCCGGATCTTCAATCGAATGGCACAAAATTTTCAGCGGAAGCAATTAACCCACAATAGACAATCAACCACATCAAGAACAAAAAGATTTTTCCGTGGTTCGCCTGAATCAATTTCAGACTACATCCACGTTGAACTCCAGAATAAGGAGCTCACTGCACTAATCAATCACAACAAGATTACCAAGAATCTTGAATCCGTTTACAACAATAATTTTCTCCAATTACTTAACACTCACAAGATAAACCCTAATCTCTAATAGTGTCAATCTCAACTCTCAATTTGAAGATCACACAAACTTGGATTAGGAATATGGCTCAACAATTAGCCAAACAATAATAGGAGAAAATTGATAAGCAAAAACCAAAACTATCTCTTTCTCAAGCCCTAGTACATTTATATATGATGAGCAAAGTAAGTAATTAAGGAATGGAAGGGATTGCGCCACGTGTCCCTCATCCAACAGCTGGATAAAGGCTTCACATTTTACAATCTCCACCTTGAAGCCAAAAACACTCATCACTCCCAACCATATATTAGAATACATTAGGGCCAAGCTAGCACAGCAAACTCACTTACTTCCATTATTTTTCATGTCGACTGCAAGGTCAGCCAACCCCCACATGCAACAGCTTCATGCAGTGGGAGAGTTTGGTGACACTCACAATTTTTGTCCCCATGTCAGATGAGTTATCTTCAGTTGGGACCTTCTTGATCTCAATCTTACCACTTGTGATGACTTCCCTCACAAAATGGTACTTTACATCCACATGCTTAGTTCTCTCATGATGTACTGGATTTTTGCTCAAATGTATTGCACTCTGACTGTCAGAATACACAACTGTCTTACCATGCAGATGTTGTATTTCGGTTAAAATACCCTGAAGCCAAATGGCTTCCTTGAACACATCTGTTATAGCTATGTATTCAGCTTCGGTAGTTGAGAGTGTAACTAACGGTTACAGGCTTGACTTCCAGCTGATGCAATTTCCACCATGTGTGAAATAGTAAGCTGTAGTTGACTTTCTTGAGTCCCTGTCACCTGCAAAATCAGAATCCACATACCCTACCAAGTCTAAAGTGTTAGATTTGTTAAAGTATAAACCATAATCAACAGTAGTATTTAAGTATCTTAATAACCATTGCAAAGCACTCCAGTGTGCACCACCCGGATTTGACATAAATTACTCAACAAGGATACATCATATGACAAATCAGGTCTAGTACTAATCATGACATACATCACAGAACCTATAGCATTTGCGTAAGGTACATTTTCCATTTTAATCATCTCAGACCTATTAGCAGGACTTTGTGATTTAGACAAAATGAAATGACTCGCAAGAGGCTGACTAACAGGCTTACAGCCACATACCCTAAATCTAGATGCTACATTTTGCAAATATGTGGATTGATGTATTTTAAGGTAATTTTTACTTCTATCTCTATCAATGGTCATACCTAGGATTCTCTTTGCACTACATAGGTCTTTCATGTCAAATTCACTATCCACTGCTTTCTTAAGATTGTTAATAGCATTCATTGATTCAGAGATTAGAAGCATGTCATCAACATAAATAACAGTATACATGACATTTATTATTAAACATGAAATAGAAGCAACTATCATATTTACTTCTTACGAATCCAATGCTAAGCACAAATGTGTCAAACCTTTTTACCATTGCCTAGGTGACTGTTTAAACCATATAAGGATTTATTAAGCAGACAAACATACTCGGATGTTTATATCTATAAAACCTGCAGGCTGAGACATGTAAATTTTCTCTTCTAATTCTCCATGTAGAAAGGCAGTTTTCACATCCATTGTTCCAATTCAAGATTATACTGCACTACTAGAGCTAACATCATTCTAATAGTTTTAAATTTAACTACAGGTGAGAAAATTTCATTATAGTCTACCCCTTCCCGTTGTGTAAATCATTTTGCTACAAGTCTGGCTTTAAACCTTACAGAGTCACTAGGCAGTAGTCCTTCTTTGACCTTAAACAACCATTTACACTCAACCAACTTCTGGTTTTTAGGTTTAGGAACTAAAGTCCAAGTTTGGTTTTTTCTAAGAGAAGACATCTCTTCTTCCATTGCCGCTTCCCATTCAATTTTATAGGTAGACTTTAATGCCTCTCCTAAGCTAGCAGGCTCTATTCTATTTATTTCATGACTTGATATTAATGCACAGAAATACAAATCATTAGTTGAGTAATCATACCTGGTATGAGGTCTTACCTGCCTCCTACCTCTGTCTCTTGCTAGCTGGTAGTTGGCCAATGTGTCTTGTGGTGTTTCATAATGCTGCTCAGTTTGATCCAATTGATCCACTGTGTCCTCTTCACTTTGTTCTTGCATGTCAGTCACATCATTTCTGTTTTCCTCCGGATTATTACTCCTAGGCTGGGTGTCCTCAGATGTCTCCGTGCCTGGCTTGTCACCAACTTGATCAGTGGTCCTTGATGTGCCTGGCTCCACCTGCATCTGAGCTCCACCTGCAAGATCAAATATGCTAGATCATTTTTTAATGCACCTGCATTCTTGTTAGTAGATTTACATGGAAAACAAAGTTCATTGAATAATAACATCCCTACTAACTATGATTTTGACTCCAGATGACTCATTTTCCCATAACCTATACCCTTGTCCCTTCTTGATATCCTAAGAAAACACACTTAACTGACCTCGGTTCAAGTTTACCTATGGACTAGTGAGCATAAGCCTCACAGCCAAACACTCTAAGGTGGGCAAGCTTCTGAGTTCTACCAGACCAGATTTCTTCTGGGGTCTTAAACTGGACTGAACTATTTGGGCTAAGGTTAACTAAATAAGTAGCAGTGTTGAGGGCCTCACCCCAAAAGGGCCTCAGAAGTTCGAAAGAAAATAAAAGACATCTGATCTTTTCTAATAGGGTTATATTCATCATTTCCGCAACTCCATTTTGTTGAGGGGTGTGTCTCACAGTCCTATGTCTCAGGATACCCTCACTAGTACAGTATTGATCAAACTCAGTATTACAAAATTCTAAGCCATTATCAATTCTCAAGACTTTCACTTTGTTACTAGTTTGATTTTCTACTAAAACTTTCCATTCTTTAAATTTTACCAAAGTTCATCCTTTGATTTTAGTAAGATGTCCATACCTTCCTACTGTAGTCATCAACAATAGAGAGAAGTATTTCTTACTTACCCCCATGTGTCTGGACCTTGGATGGTCCCCATAGATCACAGTGTAGATACTCCAGGCTGGCTTTTGACAAGTGAATTCCAGTTGGGAAGCTATGTCTGAGCTGTTTGCCCAACAAACAGATCTCACAAAACTCTAGTGGCTACAACTGGTCCTTTCCAAATTGTCCATGCTTGCTGAGTACCTGCATTCCTTTCTGGCCTATATGGCCAAGTCTCAAGTGCCAAATATTAGTCATATCAACATTAGAAGTTAGAGCAGAAATGAGTTTTTTTGAGAATACATGTTGTCCATTTAGAACATACAGTCTGTTCTTTTTATACCATTAGGATTAGTTTCTTCTTACCCTTAGATATGTGCATGTTTCCTTGTGAGCTTTATATGTAAAACCTAATTCATCTAGAGTTCCTAGTGATATTAAGTTTCGTTTTAAACCAGATACATATCTAACATCAGTAAGGATCCTAATTTTACCATCATGGAGCTTGAGCGTTATGTCCCCAACTCCCTGTATTCTACAATTATTGTCATTACCCATATACAATGTCCCTTGGTCAGAATTTCTAAAGTTGACAAACCAGTCCCTATACGGACTCATGTGAAAGGAACACCCTGAGTCCAGAATCCATTCTCTGCTAATGTGATCACTAGACACAGTCAATGCCTCAGATAGGAAAATCGACCCCTTTTTCGGCAGCCACAGTAGCGCTGCCTTCATTTTTCTGTTCCCTAATGAATTTATAGCAATTTCTTTTAAGGTGTCCCATCTTCCCACAGTGATAGCACTTCTTTCCACTGTTCTTATTCTTATCCTGTTTATTCTTTTTCTTCCCTTTAGATTATTGATTATTAGGTGGATTATTATTCGGCCCCTTATTTTCCTGTCATTTTTTCCTTTCACGAATAAGTTCACTCCACCTCTTCTACTGGTCCTAAGTTCTAGCTCTCTAGCCCTTATCCCGATATTACCAAGTCTAGCCTAGGTACAACTCTTGTGTACTGCAGAGAGTTCTTAACGACACTATATTCTTCAGGTAGTGAATTTAATAGAATCATAGCTTCGCTAGAATCTCCTAAAGCTTGGTCAGTTTCTTTAAGGATTTGAGTCATTTTCGTGAATTCATCCAGGTTATCATCAATAGACTTATTTGTGTCCATCTTGTAATTAAACAAATTTCATTTCAAGAAAACTAAATTTGGAGCAGAAACAACAGAATAAAGAGATTCGAGTTTACCCTAGAGTTGAATGGCAGTGTCCATTCCATCTACCTTTCTCATGACTGAGTCTCCCAAATGGAGGAAGATCAAGTTGTAAGCCTCTTCCAGTATTTAGGCTTTCGTGTCCTTTTCCATCTTTGGCCACTTTTCAGGGTCCGGTTCCAACGCCAAAGCAACCTTATGGTGAGAAAGCAATACCCTCATTTTATTTTTCCAAGTGGTAAAGTCCTATTTTCCGTCAAATATGCTAATGTCGAGTTTGATTGTTTGACATTTTGATTTAACTGAGACCTCGATCAACAGGACAGAGGCTTAATCAAGCAACCCGCAACTTGCAAAGGCTTGATTTCCCTAACAACAACTGGCTTAAATCGTCACCCTAGAACACACACCTCTGCAATTTTGACTCTGTTTGGTCACTCAAACTTTAATCGGCAGTTCCAGAGATTCTTACACCTCCACAGAGCCTCGTTCCAGAGGGTCTTGGCGTAGAGTGATTTTAGATCGGCAACACCAGTTACTTGGCCACAAGGGTCTTGGTCTTCCACTCAACACCCTCAATTTGCAACACCTTTCTTGGGTACCTCAATCGGTAGTAACAGACCTTGAGTCCCCTAATCGTACTCAGAAACTTACTTACTGCAACTTAGAATCTTGGTCAACAGTTCGATACCTAGAGTCTTGGTCTGCAACCCAATACCCAGATTTGGCAGCCCTTATCTTTGACCCTAATCGGCAGTTCTAGAGATCTTGTATTTGCTACTTGGCACCTTAATTCGGCAACACCCAGGGGAGGATCAATCGTCTAAGTCTTGATCTTAAGTCGGCAGTACTGACCTTTTAATTTGGCAGAGATCTTGATTTACAGACCTTAGGGATTTAATTTGGCCACTCACTGGATCTTGATTGGCTGACCCAGGTGGTCTTCTCTTCGGCAACCCAGAGGCTCTGTTATCGGCAGTTCAGTGCCCTAGACGGTTCCCTTGATTTCTTGCTTTCTGATTTACAACACAGCTCTGATACCAATTGTTAAGTTTATCCCTCTGTTTATCACGCCCGGATCTTCAATCGAATGGCACAAAATTTTCAGCGGAAGCAATTAACCCACAATAGACAATCAACCACATCAAGAACAAAAAGATTTTTCCGTGGTTCGCCTGAATCAATTTCAGACTACATCCACGTTGAACTCCGGAATAAGGAGCTCACTGCACTAATCAATCACAAGATTACACAAGAATCTTGAATCCGTTTACAACCACAATTTTCCCCAATTACTTAACACTCACAAGATAAACCCTAATCTCTAATAGTGTCAATCTCAACTCTCAATTTGAAGATCACACAAACTTGGATTAGGAATATGGCTCAACAATTAAAGTAAGTAATTAAGGCAACGACAGGGATTGCGCCACGTGTCCCTCATCCAACGGTTGGATAAAGGCTTCACATTTTACAGTTTCCAATGAAGATGATCCAAATGAAGCTGTTGCTAGATTGAGTGATGCAAATAAGTTGAAGGACATCCTAAAACAAGCTCATAGTGCAATAATACTCAGTCTTGGCATTGGCGTTTTAAGAGAAGTGTCACGAGAAAAGACTACTTCAGGTTTGTGAAAAAGATAGAAAATCTGTACATGAAGAAATCTTTAACCAATATGCTTTACATCAAAAAGAGGCTATATACGCTGACAATGCAAGAAGGGGCCTACGTCAATGATCACCTTAGTTAATTCAATAAGATCATGCTTCATCTTGTGAATATTGATGTAAAGATTGGTAATGAGGATTAGTCCATGCAACCTATGCATTATATTTTAAGTTAAAAAAATAATTTTAATTTTGTAAGAAAAGTTATTTCCTTTCACCATTGACTCTAAGAAACATACTATTTTGAATTTGTAATACATTCAGTTGTTTCTGTGAGAGGTGACTTCAAAAGAAAATAAGAAAAAGGTTTTAAGATGAGTTCTTTTATTTCTTTTCACCCCTGTTTTATATTTATTTTTATAAGTATCTGTTGTAGTACAGAAATCAATATTCATTGGTAGAAGACAGAAAAGCACGAATTCTCAAATATTATAGCACAAAAGATATTTCATTGGAATGTGTGTTTTCTTGTCGTTAGAGTTATTCAGAATCGGTAATAAGAGATTAAAGGATAAGTTGAGAAACTATCTGGTTTGATTCGTAATTAGCCTTTGATGATAAAGGGTGCATTTGATAATACTTCAAAGTTTGGAGATTTGATGGGTGGAAAGTTAGTTAGGGTTGGTAACTGATATTTGAATAATTTTGTTTAGATATATAGCATAATCTGTTTACTGGGTTATGAGCTGACTAACAACTAATGATCATGGCTTTCTAACTCTTTAAATACAGTGAGTTAGGAGATAGATACAATATAGAAAATATATATTGTAATCTTTTCTATGGATTTGGTCATGAATCCTAAATAAAGAGAGAGGTGATATTTGTTATTGTTCCATTAATTTAATTATTGTGTGTTCTTTAGATTTACTGTGAGTTCTTGCATTGATCTACATTCTGAGTGCATTCTTGGCCACTCTCTTTGATTTTTTCTACTCCATTAAGTCTTTAGGATTATCATCAAGCTTCAATAAAGATCTTTAAAGATTGTCTTGAGATTAAGGATTCACAGTCTTGAAGATTTCATAGACGAAATCGCAACAAATTGGTATCAAGCTTCTGATCTTTGATGAAATGTCACAATAGAAATTGGAGGTCGATAATTTCGAAAGGGAAAATGACTTCAACCTTTGAAGGCTCAAAATGAAGGAAATCTTGATGCATCAAGGTCTTGGAAGTTTCCATGGAAGATGATCCAAAAAAAGCTGTTGCTGGATTGATTTATGCAAACAAGTTAAGGACAACCTAAAACAAGCTAACAGTGCAATAATATATTGATGTTGGCGTTTTAAGAGAAATATCATGAGAAAAGATTGCTTCAGGCTTGTGAAAAAGGTAGAAGATCTGTACATGAAGAAATCTTTAGCCAATAAGGTTTACATAATAAAAAAAAAAGAGGCGGTATAGCAATGCGAGAAGGGGCCCATGTCAATGATCACCTTAATGAATTCAATAAGATCATGCTTGATCTTGAGAATATTGATGTAAAGATTGATGATGAGTGTCAATCCATGCAACCTAGATACAATGTTTTAAGTTAAAAAAGAAAAATAATTTTGTAGGAAAATTTATTTCCTTTCACCCATGATTCTTAATAACATAATATTTGAATTTGTAATAGTTCAGCTGTTTATGTGAAAGATGACTTCAAAAGAAAATAAGAAAATAGTTTCAAGATGAGTGCTTTTATTTCTTTCACCTATATTTTATATTTATTTTTCTAAGCATTTTTTGTAATCCAGAAATCAATATTCATTGGAAAAAGAGAGAAAAACACGAATTCTCAGACATTAAAGGGAAAAAAACACTTAATTGGAGTGTGTTTTCTTATTGTTAAAGTTGATTCAGAATCTATAATCAGGGTTTGAATGATAAGTTGAGAAACTATCTAGTTGATTCGTAATTAGCCTTTTATGATAAATGGTGTATTTGATAATACTTAAAAGCTTGGAGATTTGACAGGAAAGTTAGTTAGGGATAGTAACTGATATTTGAGTCATTTTGTTTCTATAACAGATTTACTGGGTTATGAGCCGAACCGGGCTGTCCGGGCCCGGGCTTTTTTGTCACCCTTAATGATCTTAGCTTTGTAACTCATTAAATACAATGAATTAGGAGATAGATATAGAAAATATATCTTGTAATCTCCTCTATTGATCTGGGCAAGAATCCCAAATAAATAGAGAATTTGGTGTTCGTTATTGTTCCATGAATTCAATTTTTATGTGGGTTCTTGCATTGATCTACAATCTGAGTGCATTCTTGTTCACTCTCTTTGATTGTTGCTGTTCCATTAAGTCTCTAGGATTTTCATCAAGGTTCAACAAAGATATTTAAAGATTGTCTTGAGATCAATAATTCACATTCTTGAAGATTTCATAGACTAAATCGCAACAAACTAGTATCAGAGCTTTGGCTTCTGATCTTTGATGAAAATGTCATAATAGAAACTGGAGGTGGGGAAGTTTAACGCGGAAAATGACTTCAACCTTTGGAAGCTCAAGATAAAGGCAATCTTAATCCATCAAGGTCTTGAAGTTTCTATTGAAGATGATCCAAATGAAGCTGCTGGATTGAGTGATGCAAACAAGTTGAGGGACATCCTAAAATAAGCTCACAGTGTAATAGTATTGAGTCTTGAAATCGTCGTTTAAGAAAAGTGTCACGAGAAAAGACTTCTTTAGGTTTGTGAAAAATGATAGAAAATATGTAAATGTAGAAATCTTTACCCAGTAGGCTCTACATCTAAAAGAGTGTGCATACCCTGACAATGGAAGAAGGGGCCTATGTCAATAATCACCTTAATGAATTCAATAAGATCATCTTGATCTTGAGAATATTGATGTAAATATTAATAATGAGGATCAATCCATAATCCTGCTCAGTTATTTACTAAGTTCCTATAAGCACTTTGTTGATACATTGTTGTATGGTAGAAACTCTCTCTCTATGAAAAATATGAAGTTTTCTTTGAAGTCTAGAAACTTGAAAAGAAAGAATGATATTCAATGTAAAGAGATAGCTAAAGGATTAATAGAAATGAGTAGATCTAAAAAAGATAACAATTACATAGAGGGAAGATCAAAATCAACGGGGAAGAATATGGCCTTAAAGTGTTTCCATTGCCATAAAGAGAGGCACTTCAAGAGAGATTGTCTTGAAAACAAAACAGAAAACAAAGAAAGAAATAAAAAGGATGGAGATATGGTTGTTGCAGATAATGACTCAGATGATGGATATGGATATGCAAACCTGTTGATTGCCAGCAATAATAAAACAAAAGGTAACTGGATCTTGGATTGTGGTTGTTATTTTCATATGTGCCCAAATAAAGGCTTCTTTAACACTTACATAAACATTGATAGAGGGAAGGTCCTCATAAGTGATAAGCGGAAAATATATCAATATTTACCGTCCATTTTATTTAATATTTTATATAGTTTCTCGAGTTTTATGAACGTTTTAATGTGTTTTAGTTTATTTTGTAGATAAAATAAAATCGGGACTTAATGGAATCAATCACGATGAAATGTGGAACAAATAAGGGCAAAAACTGGACTTAATATTTTGATTTTGGAGATTGGAAACTTGAAATGGCGTTCTGACGAAGTACAATTTCGGAAATTTCAACTTTGCGCAATTGTCGTATTTTGGCCATAACTGTTTATTCCGATATTGAATTGAGTTGATTTAAGTTCCAGATTAAAGAAGACTCAAAGATCTAAAACTTTGACGCTCATAGGAATTTCGAATTCGGAAGTTTTCATACCAAAATTGATGAATAATCTGAAAGTGTGTTATGTATAATTATTAAAGTCATTATAAAAAAAAATGGAAAATGGAAAATGACAATTTACAATTGTCTTGGTGCCATGTTTGGTGGAGAAATTGGCGGAAGCCTTTATATTTTCCTATAAATACCAAGCCAAACTTTGTAATTTTTTCATACTTTCTTTGGGGGATTTCTCCATGAAAATCTAAAAGAAAGTGTCTTGCATGTTTATTTAAGTTTTCTTGTATTTTCTCTTTATTTATTTAATAAATTTTTGTGTGTTTTTAATTACATCATGAGTAGGTAATCTATTTTTGCTGGAGTCTGGGGTGAAACTTTTAATATAATAATTTAGATTTACTCCCTTAATTTAAATAAGTAAATTGAATTAATTATTTACCGCCTATATGGCCGGTTTTACATTATTAGACTTAGTTTCCGCCTATATGGTCGGTTTAGGTGCTAACCTTGTTACCGCCTACATGGTTGGTTTATATGATTTTGTTACCGCCTATATAGTCGGTTGGACTTTGGACAAATGACATTCACCGCCTATATGGATGGTTTTAATATAATTAATTCAAGAAATGATTAATTGATAAGTGAGTAATCTATATTTGAAGTATTAAAAGTGAAACCCCTAGCTCCAATATTTTCTTTTATTATTGTAATTTTCTTTACTTTTTAATTTCCTGTTATGTTATTCTGTTTAACTATGCATTTTGTAATTTTAGGTATGTTTCGTAACTAAACATATTATCTAGGGTTGTGATAATTTCCAATATCACTTGTTTATAAGTTGGTTATTTTATACCTTGGGTAATATATTGGTTTATTGAGTCTTAGTCTTAATGCTCCTTGTTAACTGGCCACTAATAAGATTGATATGGTAAACTTAAAATGAACTTGACGAAGGGATTTTAGGTTTCAGCCTTAGACTAAATAACTCACGATCTCACCTTAGGGTAGATATCTCTAAGGTAGATTTCCTTCCATGATAGACATATACCTGTCGGGCGGGGGTAGCCACAATTGGAACTTAATCTTACTGAATTCAGGTAATTTGGTTAACATAGACATATGATTAATTGGATTACTTTGGGTGTTTGCCTGACCATCGACAAAGGCTTTTGCATATTTTCGTGTTCCAGGTTTATAAACTGATATATTGCAAAAACATAAGATAATCACTTCATCTTTAAAATATATTGGAAGGATTCACAACCCTAGATAGTTTTATAATATTGATTTTTCCTTTAATTCACATTCGCACTGTTTTAATTAGTGTCTTTAGCTTAAGATCACCATCCAATCAACAATCAATCTATTAGATACTTGTAAACATTTAGCTTCATAAAGTATTAAGTCCTCGTGGGATAGATACATTTTATACTAGTTGAGCGATACGTGTGCTTGCGTTACGTGTGTGTTTATACACCGATCAAGTTCTTGGCGCCGTTGCTATGGACTTATTTATCTTTCACTATTAATTTTGGGGTTAGATTCCTTTACTGTGTCTAATTTATTTTTACTTATTAGTTTTGTTTTCTTGTGTTTCAGGTTCTCAGATACTACATGAGAAGGAGCAGAAGCTTTGAAATCCGTCCGCTGGACCCATAAATTGAAAGAACTATCAAACAGTTGAGAAATGAAAGACGAGAAGGCCAAGAAGCACTAATCAACATGAACAATCAGGAACCTGAACCTTTGGAGGTTGCACCACTAATTCCCATTCGAGACAGAACTATTCCGGTGGTTGACGGCTTCATATCATGCATCGTACTTCCTCCGTTACCAGTAAATGCGTGTGAAGTCAAAACATGCATTCAGATGATACAACAATCAGTTCAGTTTGGGGGGAGTGCAATTGAAGATCATAATGCCCACATCAGCAACTTCCTGGAAGTTTGCGGTACATTCAATTGCAACCGAGCGGTAGAAGAAGCAATGAGACTGCATATGTTTCCATATTCTTTGAAAGACAGAGCTAAGACTTGGCTACATTCAATACTAGCAGGTTCCATCACAACTTGGAATACTCTTGCCACCAAATTCCTTGTAAAGTACTTTCCCCCAGCCAGAACAGCAAAACTGAGGAATGACATTACATCCTTTGTGCAACATGACTCGGAATCCCACGAAAATTTGGATATATAAGGTAGGACATTTTGATCATTTTGACAAGTTAAATACATGGCTAAAATAACGCCAAACTTGGCACAAATACATGGTTATTATTTAACCATGTTTCAAACTTATATTATAAACTTGAAATATTCAAAGAATATTCTATAATAAATAATTATTAAATTAATTAAATTTTAACTAATTAAATTATTATTTATTGACATGTGTCAAAATTCAATTGGACCTAATCTGTATCCAATCAAATTATATATCATATATATATATACTCATTAGATACAAAAATATTATGCATGTGTAACGTTATGAATGATCCATATTATTCGTAATTAATTGTCATAATGCTTTACAAGTATACATTATTAGTGAGACTCTCTAGGTTCAGATATAACTATCATAGAACACATTTCATGTCCATAATTTACCCACTCATAAATTATGACGACCACATATAATCAGGCTGAACCATACAAGTTGAGGTCTGGTCATGAGCGATTAATATCCCTATATTTCCATCACATTTATCATAATATTTTGTGTATGATATCGAGTTTTTATTAGACTTGATGTGTTTTAGGTGTGTTTTTACATGTTAAAATTATATCATGACTTAATGGAATTAACTAGAGATAAAAATGGCAAGATACGGAGCAAATCAGGATTTAATTAGAAGTCAAAACTCACGTCCCGACGTGCGCATGAGCAAAATTTAAACAGATGCAAAATTTCAAATTTAACTTTGAGTAATTTGGGTGCGTAGCGATGCTGCCCATTGAACGTTGCGACGCGCGCCAAGTTAAGGGAGTGGAGTCGCAAAGTGTTTCGCGCATAGCAAAACGACAGATTCATCTCAAGCTTGCTCTAGATCCGATTTTTAATAATGAAACAGCTCTTGAACCTCCTCTGTAAGCATAGGTTCAGGCCAAAACCTAGAATCAAACCTCATAATATATTTTAGGGCCTCCAAAGCATAGAAGAACACCTAGAGCAATACAAGAACGAGTGCATCAACTGGAAATGGAGTTTGAAGATGAAGACTGCAAACAAGAGTTTATTTCTTCATTTTTATCTCTATCTTTTAATTTTTATACGCTCTTTACCTTGTATCAATGATTATCTTATTTTTATTGAATATTATAAGTAGCTAATTCATTAAATCAAGAGTTGTGATGAATCCCAAACATGTTTAATTACTTTAATTGCATATTTTTATTCCTTTGAGTTAGACCTGGCCACGGTTCTGGTTCGAAACCGAAATCGAACCGGTTGGAACTGGCTGATTTGGATTCCAACCGGTTCATGTTCCGGAACTGAAATTGAAACTGGTTTTGTTTGGTTCGGTTAGGGTTCTACCCTAGCCGAACCGAACAAAACCAGATGGTTCCAACAGTTCTACGGTTTCGGTCGGAACCGAATGATTCTGTTGGAATTGTAGTGCTCAACGGCTACTAGCCATTGGGCTACACAGTGGGCAGGGAGCCACTGGCTCCTTGTTTTAAAAATTAAAAAAATTGTTTTTTAAATCAAATTACTAAATTACTCTTAATAACATTAATAAAATGGCTAGTTTTATGGGGCTATTTAGGTATCACAAAAATATATAAATATGGGTCATTTTTTTTTTATTTTTTTCAACACAACAATTCTCTCATTATTAATTCTCTCATCTTAAATTTTTCATATTAATTTAGATTTAAAATTCTTCAATATTAACAAAAAATAGCAAGTTTATCTGAGAACACCATATCCAATGTGCCAACCCAAGAGAGTGACCAAAATATCGGTACATGGAGAAGAGAAGTTAAGTCTCGATCTTTCGATATTTTCAAAATTCAATTTCAAGTAGTCGAGAATAAGAATAAATGTCCAAGAGCAATATGTAACTATTGTGGTGTATCTTACAAATTTACTAACGACTATGGCAATATAAACAAGTACTTGGATAGACATCATGCCGCTGAAATTGGACTTGATACAACGCAAACTCAAATAGGCAGGTACGCTTCATCTAGTAGAGGTACGAGTTCTTTAGATTTATTTAAATATTCTGATGCTACAAACAGAGTAGAATTTGCTAAATTTACTTATATGACTCATCTTTCTTTAAGTTTTGGTGAACACATTACTTTTACTAATTATGTTCGAAATGATTTAAATCATGTTGCCTGTAAAATGATTAAAAACAAAACATCAATTTTTTAAATTATACAAAGATGGTAAAATTATTTTAAATGAAATATTTAAAGATATTAAATGTCGTCTTTCTATTTTTTCTGATATTTGGAGTAATCATTGGCAAACATACTCATACATGGGTGTGACTTGTCATGGATTGATGCATCATGGAACATGGAAAAATGAATTATTACATTTAGAATTTTTGATGAGCAACATACTGCACAAAATATTTGTAAAATGATTAAAGTAATTTTTGATGAATATGGTTTATTAGGTAAAATTTTAACAATTGGTTTTGAAAATGCATCTATAAATTCTGCATCAATTAGAGATTTAAAAGAAATATGCCAACCAAATTTGGAGGGTCGATTTTTCATGTTCGTTGCTGTAATATCCCGAATTATATTTTCAGAATGTTGAGGAAGATTTCTGAATTAAAGTTAAGGATCAGGAATGTGATGGTATTCGAAAATAGGAGTATATGTGTGAGGAAATAATTCGTATTATTTTAAAGTGAAGTTTCGTCGCATTAGAAAATGCGTGATTTCGAGAACCTGTTACGCGATTTTTGATTTTATCGTTATACGAGTAAATATTTCTTATTTCACTATAAAGATAGCAAACGAACTCCGATTGAGTTGATTTTTAAATCAACGGACTCGTTTTTCCGAGACGAACAACTTTTGTGCTAAACATTTTTCGAAATTGCATCACAAGGGCTTCAAAAATATGAACTTTCTAGAAAGTTCTATGGCAGGAACCTAATTGAAATTTTCAATGGTCAGAATGTAATTTTCTGAAATTATTTTATAAGTACCCTATAATTACTGCATATTGCGAAAATGACAAAACAATTACAAACTCCCTGCATGACCCTCTCACGTTCTCAAACACGTTTGGCCACCCATGGTCGCGCCAGCGGCTTGACGGCCACCACCGACTGGCCCGACCGACCAGAGGGGTGTGTCGGCCACCCCTCCGCTTTGGGGTGGCCGACGGCAGCACCTAAGACACCGGCAACGGCAAAAAAGATGAGAGACATGCAAGTGATTGGGTTTCACGATCCCGGCTCATCGTTTCATTTCATGGCTCGAGCCACCCACCAAATTGAAGCTCTCGGAGAGTACGACAAGATGGCAGTGATGATTTTTCTGATTCGTGCTCGGTTGCACGCGAAATGAGAGAGGAAGATTCGGATGAATAATGACCCACGGTGAACAATAGCTCCGATCATAATTCCATTGATTCCAGTGCATTCATGGGATCGTTTGGAGTCTGTATATGCCCTCGAAATCTCGGTAAGACCTACCAGTAAAAGTTCACAAATTTTAAGTTTATAGTTAAATTTTTGAATATATCCAATAGCTTCGTAAAGTAGCGTAATGATATAAAATGAATTGTTTGAGTATTAGTATATTGAATATGAGCATTCGGTAGAATCCGAGTGAAAACGGAATGAATTAGATCGATCCGATAGATTATGCCATTTTTTGGTAAAAGTGGGTTTTCCGTGTATTAATATTTTTTTGATCGTAACGATGGATATGAGTCATATATGATGAAAATATAGTGTTTAGATAAATTTGATAGGTTCAGAGGGTTCGGGACCCTTCCGTAGCGTTGCAGAAACTTTTTCAGAAGAATTTCCAAAAACACGTAAATCAAGAGAATTCAGGAGAACTAGTAGCTTGTTTGTATTTGTGTTTTAAGAATACTGAAACAGAAAGTAATGAAAATGGATTGATTTGGTTGTTCCGGAAAGTTCCGGGATTTTATCATAGTTTAGTCGAGAACTCCATAAGACGTGTTTCTGACGGCATTTCGCCATTTGTTTTGACATATGTGACTAGGACTTGGAGTGCTCGCAAAGCCAGATAAGTAACCCATGTGATGTGTGCTCAAATCGTTCTTTTTGTGTTTTAAACGTTTATATATATACATACATACATACATACACATATATGTTTGAAATATATGTATGTATATGAGTATTTGAATGATGTTTAAATTGTTTGTCTTGTATGTGATTGTTTATGAGAAATAATGTGATTGAGTTTATGATATAATATGTGTGCATGTCTGTATGTTTGATTGGATGATTTGCGATGTAGTAGTCGAGCTGGTTAGGAATCTGTTCAGACAGAATTCATTTCATATCTATTCCAAAGTAGGTAATGAGTCTCGTACGAGCATTATGTGTGTAAGCCAATTGTATGTATGTATTGTTGGATGATGTGATCTTTGTTGTATCGATTTTTATGTGTGCTTCTTAGTTGGGTGTCTAATGACTGTAAATATGTCTGAGTGTGTGTATGTGTATGATGGAACTCGTGATATGTATGGATTATGTATGCTTATGTGAGATGAATGGATGATTTGAAACCAATGTGAATATCAAAGAATATAAAACGTGTTTGCTAAGTTGTATTGATATGTACGCACATGTGTAAGGATTCTGAATTTGTATTTGCATGTATATAAAAGAAGTGTGCTACGATATGTGTGAATGTATATGAAACCCAAGTGTTTAACTATTGTAAGGTCATTGTGGATTAAAGAAGGTTATGGGAATATTGTTTGAATATTGAAGAAAGATGTTTTGGCATTAAAGATAGTTTATAACTTAACAAAAGAAAGTTTGTTAGGTTTACCGATTTGATGATATTTCAAAGATATATAACTGTGATAAGTATTAATATGTGACGTACTTTATGATTTCGAATCTATGTTTCGTGTGCTTTGAATGTCTAGCCACTATATTGACAATATGTAAATATGAAAAATTTGATATGGGTAAAGTATAACGTATAATAGAAAGCTGATAATTCTAAGATTTGTAATAACTTGATAAGTCTGAAAAACTTTAATGTAATTGACTTGTCTGTTTTGTTTGTTAGTGCTAAAATGGTTATTTACTGAGTTTTTTTTTTTAAAACTCACACCAAACCAGTTTGCTAGTTTTGCAAGTTGGCTTCCAGATTGGTCAACCACGTCAGCTTTGGTAGTCATGCTCGAGACGCGGATCACCCAAGGGGCAGTCACCCTCGCAAGTGTCCTTGGACAAGTTATAGAAGTTTAAAAAGTTTAGGATATTTTTATTATTGTTTTATTTTATCGTGTTGAGCACGTGGTTTGTATATATATTTTAAGTAAATATTTTCATTGCTTATGATATTGTGGTAACTGAGCCCTTGAGTGTTGATAGATAATATGGGCACAGAGCCCTTAGGTGGTGATTTTGATGTGGTTGTGTTGACGTGAGGTCCATTTTGATATATGATGTTCCTTTTATGTTCATTTTGGTGTTGGACTGAGATCCAGGTTGTCCATTTTTAGGATACATCATATCGAATTTTGGGTAGATTTCGGGGCTTATGGAGATGGGTCAATCTTATCTCCTACCGGTAGCATTCTACCTCTGGCGGGGTGTTACAGTTGTGGTATTAGAGCAAAGGTTAGGGTGTCGATGACTGCTGCTACAAGGTATCTGATCATCTAATTAATTTTTTTTTTTTTGCGTATAGGGTATATAAGTCATATGTTTGTTATTTGATTTGATTTATATTATATGGTATGATGTGATATGATTTTGATTGATATGATGATTCAAATTATTGGTACACGTTTGTATGTTATGAATATATGTATGTGTATATGTACATTAAGTTAACAGTATGTTGTTCATATATGTATATGTATAAGTAAGTAATGTGAATTTGAGGTGTTTTGAGGTATGTGAGATTCTATGATGTTGATAGTCTGAATTATGAACTGATATTTTGAACCATGTTTTGAAAACTTGGTTTTTGATTTTTGGCACAAAAATGTTTTAAAAAGAAAGAAAGAAAGAAAGTTTTAAGGTGTTTTGATTTTGATTATAAAGGATAAAGAAAATACTTTCACCTCGACGCTTGATTCACATTTTCATGTTTTGAGATTTATCGATATGTTTCCGTCGAGGTGCTTGATAATATGTTTCCGTCTCGGTGCTCGAAAATGATTTTGTTATTTTTAAACTATAAAACTTGTTTCTACCGAGACGCTCGAAAATCTGTTTCCACCACAGTTCTTGAGGATTTTATGTTTTGACCCTTCGTGGTGCTTGTATATGTTTCGTTCTGGATTTGGCTCCCGGGGCACTTGTTATGGGGTCCAGACCATCATAAAATGGCTGGCCCACTACTTTGTCGATATGGTCCGTACACTGTCCGGTCTGTGCGCGCGACTGAACAGTGGACGATCGATATGTATTTTGAAAAGTTTACATTAAAGATTCATTTTTGATTTACACATTTATGTTTCAGGGGGAAAATGATTTCAAAAGAATTATATTTTGGTTTGATGCATTTCGGCATTATTTATGATATTATACGATATGATATGTTTCTGTCACGGTGCTTGATGATTTTATGTTTTTGACCCTTCGTGATGCTTGTATAGGGGTTTTCCCAACTACAGTGGGCCGACCCGACCTCTGTCAATAGGGGGATCGTTTCGTTCATTGTCAGATTTGTGCGCGCGTCGGGCTTTGGGTGCTTGTTTATGTTTCGTCCAGTTGAGTTATGTTGGATGCTCGATATGATTTTTCGATGATGTATTTTGAAATTGATTTTATTTACAGTAAAATAGTTTTTCAAATGTATTTTCGAAATGGTTTTTGAAAGAGATCGTTTTACATTTTCTATTTTGAATAATGCCAGAGGTTGAAAGATTTCAGACTATCGACATCATAAGAGCATGTAAGATTATTTATCAGTTCTGGCTGTGACAATGGATGTATTGGTTGATATAAAAGATTATGTTCGTTATAAGAATACGTATGTAAGTTTATAGTTAGACATGGATCTTATGGGTATAAGTGATGGTTATGTGTGATATGTGGTCAGTCATACCATGTTGTATGTGCGATTGGATATGTACGTATGTAAATTTTAATATTGATGTTGTTTATATATATGACATAGAATGACATGATGTGAAATGAATGAGTTCCATTTTGTGTTGTGGACGAAAGAGATAGTATGAAATTCATATTACGTTTTCGTTTTGAATCTGTATTTGGTTGTATGCAAAGAACATGTGCTATGTTCCTCGTTTCAGGTGATGTATGTGATTGACTGTATATAATCCGTATTCGAATTTCTTTTTCTGTTGATGGATGAGTTTTAAATGGTTTGAGTGTGTGCCTATTAATGAATATGGATTGATATGATAAGTTTGATTCGATTATGGAATGAAATATTTGATTCGATGTGTTTTGTTTTGAAATAACATACTTTGTATTGATGTATGAAATACGTAACTCTCGGAAAGGTGTAAAGTGAAGTGACATTGGAATAAGTATAAGATGTTAATGTATGTATGTTCAGTTCCAAACGATCAGACATAAGGTCGGAGAAATTTTTAAGGACGAAAGTTTTATAAGGAGAGGAGAATGTAATATCCCAAATTTTTTCAGATATTTTGGAAGATTATTGAATTAAAATTAAGGATTTGGAATGTGATGGTATTAAAAAATAGTAGTACATGAGTTAGGAAATAGTTCGAATTATTTTAAAGTGAAGTTTCATCATGTTGGAAAATGCGTGATTTCGAGACCGGTTACGCGATTTCTGATTTTATCGTTATACGAGTAAATATTTCTTGTTTCAAACGAACTCCGATTGAGTTGGTTTTTATATCATCAGACTCGTTTTTCCGAGACGAATAGTTTTCATGTTGAACACTTTTCGAAATTTGCATCAGAAGAGCTTCACAATACAAAATTTCTAGAAAGTTCTATGGTTGAGACCTAATTGAAATTTTTAGGGGTCAGAATGTAATTTTCAGAATTCTTTTATAAATACCCCTTAATTCCTGCATATTGTGAAAATGGCAAAACAATTACAAACTCTCTACATGACCCTCTCACAATCTCAAACACGTTAGTGTTGGGGTTTTGGGCGCGGACGCGGCGGAAGCGCGGTTCGGGCGAAATCATAATTTTAAAACTTTTTAAATTATCGAATAAATTATTCAATATCCAATATGAATAATTCATTCATATTTCACCTAAAAATATTTATTCGATATCAAATAGCGACATAAATAGTTAAGAAACATCGCGAAACTTTTACGAAAACGTTTTTTTTCCACAAAATGACATAAAACAAGTTTTTGACCGAACCGAACACTCAATGTTTATCAAATAAACACCTACATGTCTATACGAGTCTCTCGAGACTCATGGTTCACTGGGATAAACCATCGGACCAAGTCACGATATACGACATGTACTGGTCTCAACGAATTTTACTAACTGACCCGTGTTAGTAAATCTTGACCAAGAACTTTATTTAAGGATATATTGTAAGTGTTCCTAGAACATGCCAAGATCGTCTAAGAGTGATTCATGTGTGAATTATCAAGTGAGTTGCGGAATTAACTTACATTGATTGGATGAGTTTCAAAACTTTTTCCATGTATTTGATGAGCTCCAAGCTTTCTTAAGTGTTTCCAATACTTGGGTGAGTTTCCCTATCACCTTGATTCAATCCCTTATGTGCTAGCAAGAACAAATTTTGAAAGAAAATTTTCCCTTCCAATGGAAGCCATATTCGGCCAAGAGAGAAGATATATGAGAGATGAATAGTAAGTCATATTCCAAAGTTGACTTGCTTTAATTTATATTAGGTTGGTGTGTAGGATTTGGTTTGTGTGTTTTAAAAGCAATCCAAGCCTTTCACACAACCAATTACCAAATTCCATCACTAGTCAAACATTTTATGTAAGTTGGTGGGCCCCACTTAAATTCCAAATTTAAGTCGGACAATCCAACACGCAACTTCGCTCGGGCCCCCGGTTCGTTTAATTCCGAATTAAACGAAATGTCGTTGCGACTTAATTAAATCCAATTTAATTAAATAATAATGCCTCGCAATATTATTACGTAAGTCGCTTACGAATTATTTCAAAATTAATTCGTTCGCTAGAATTAAAGTCCAATTTAATTCCGCATTGAAATCAAATTTCAATTAATATATCTAATATATTATTTTAGCCCACTTAAATAATTAAATAGTAAAATCCAATTTCACTATTAAATTTAGTTTACCGATTAATTCCAAATTAATCGCGTTCTCTCTTCTCGACGAATTTAATCCTAGATAAATTCTCAACGCAATTAATCCAAGATTAATTCTTTCTCTTGATAATTAATTCCCAGATTAATTATTACCGTGATTAATCCCAGATTAATTTTCTATCTCATAATTAATCCCAGATTAATTTTATGTTCGAGTCAAATCTCAACGGTGAATCTTCGGGAAGCGACCCAATAGATCCCTGGATATATTGGCAGTAAATGCGGTCATCGGACTATCCGAATACATGCGTACCCGGTACCACGTTTTTACCGATTTACAAGACATGGTTGGCTTCTAACAAAGCACCGTGCCTACCCAATTCTCCAGAAATATTCTTTAAATGAATATATAATCTTTGTCAGGTGTAGTATACGTAGTATTGTGTATTATGATCCAGTATCGATATCACATGCTAGGCCTAGGACTGGAATTGTGTCTGCCCCATACGAAGCATATATCGGATCACTGGCAACTAGTCTCTATAATCGAATAATCATGACCTAGACAAATTATCTCGATGACTGCAGTACTTAAGAGTACCAGTTATGTATCCCTGCGTGATCATCATCTCCATATGACTGAAGTGATACTTTCATCTTGACATCACACCCAATATACTACGATTCTCAATATACCTAGAAGAGGCGTACACAGAACCTGTTAAAGCCCCAGGACCAAAACCAAAGTATACTGATTGTCGCAAGTATCAGTGATGCAAGTCAGGTTAAGACCAAATACACCTACCCTGATTCGGCTTCCCATAGATACATAGTCATACTACCAATAGGATTCCGAGGGGTCTATCCAGAGCGAAGCTGTTTCTGTACCATCGGTAAACAGAACCTTCTATTACACTTGCATGAGTATCCAATACCCAAATATATGAGAACTATGTCGTTACGCTTCCGTAATACACACAAGTGTAATACTAGCCTATTCCGCATTATCGATGTCTAGTCTCGATAATACTACCACTATGGATATTTAATGATTAAACCTTACGTGGATTAATATTGTCTCATATCTTATTAATCTGGTACTAATCATATGGACTTTTATCATTTTTATATCCCGGTAATCCAATTACAAATGATAAAAGAGCAATTTCCTTTGTCACATAGTTAATTTGTACAACAACACCATGTTCTGTACAAATAGTGATGCTATGGGTCATAATTGTCCAACAATCTCCCACTTAGCCTATAGTCAATCACTCAAGTGTCATACACCTGAACTATGTACGAGTCGCTCAAACTTCTGCTGAGAAGCAGTTTTCATCAGCGGATTTGCAATGTTATCATCTGATGCATTTTATTCGATCATCACATCGCCTCGATGTATGATCTGACGAATCAGATGAAATAGTCGAAGTATATACTTGGATCGTTGATGAGACCGCGGTTCCTTAGCATGTGTTGTAGCCCAGCTCAGCTACTAACAGAACTACACCTAATCCAATTATGATTATATAGATCCAAAATGCTTCTTTTGTTGCCTCAACTGCAGCAATGTTCCACTTTTGTTATTTATTCGACAACAGTATCTTGCTTGGAAGATTTTAAGCTCATTGATCCGTTATTCAAACAAAATACGTACCCTTATTGTGACTTAAAGTCTTCTTTGTCGGTTTGGAAACTTGATGCGGTGAACCTAATCACCACAAGTTCTCCTTTCCCTATATTCCCAGAAAGCATCCTTAGTTCATCCAAGATACTCAAGGATGTTCTTTACGTCAATCCAGTGACCATCACCTGGATTGGCCTTATAGCGTCTACATATGCTCAAAGCATATGAGACTTCAGGTCACATACATTTCAAAAATGTATGAGCTCTGGGAGGGTTGTCAGCAGCTTTCTAGATCTATCCCAGTAGATCTTTATTATAGAATAAAGCTTGCTTCTCCCACGTATTCTATGGAGAATTTTAATGAAAGCCAAGCTTTCACCGATTATATTATGGGAATGTTATTGGTAAAAAGCAATACATCATCAACTTATAGGACATTCATTGTCAGTGCGCTCCCACTAACCTTCTTATATACACAAGAATCATATTCGTTTTGAATGAAATCATATACCATTATGATCTCATCAAAATGTTGGTTCCAAGAAAGCAATGATTGCTTCAATCCATAAATGGATTGAATTAACTTGCAAACCTTGTTTCCATGTTTTGGTATGACAAAACCGTCAGGATGTTTATAAACATCCTCCAAAATATTTCCGTTAAGGAAAGAGGTTTTGACATCCAGCTGCCATATTTCATAAATGAAACATGCAGAATTAGAAAGCATTATCCAAATGGATTTAATCATGGCAATAGGTGAAAAAATTTCATCGTAGTCGACACTATGTCGTTGACGATACCCTTTCTGTACAAGCATAGCTGTATACATTTGTATGTTGCCATCCATGTATGCCTTCCTTGGAGACTCATTTAGTACCAATAGGCACAATGTCTTCTGGTACATCAACCAGTGTCCAAACTTAGTTGGTATACATGGAATCCATTTCGGACTTCATGGTACTTTGCCATAAAAGGAGTCGATACCTTGTATCACTTCCTCATACGTAGCCGGTCCGTCTTCCTCAATAAGATTGATATCTACATGAGGTGAGATCAGAAACCCATACCTCTCAGGTTATTTTCTGACTCTCTCCGACCTACGCATTTCTTGTGTATTCGAAGATTATTGGTACAATTTCATCTCTGATGAACTATTTGTGTTCCGTAAATGAGTCGATGCCAGGAACAGTATTACTCCGATTTTCATCGAGTTTTACTTTCCTCCCACTTACCACTACATATAATAATTCCTCTTAGGAAAACCGTATGGAGAGCAACAAATTTCTTTGTTCTCTTGTGAGTTGTGGAATTAGTTTCCTTAGGATAACCAATTACATAATGGGCACTTATCCAATTTGGTTTGTAGTTTGGTATCATCCAAACATATGCCCAACATTCATATCTAATATCTAATATGAAGTCTGTCTAACAGATTTTAATGGAACCTTATTCAAAATAAGTATTGCACTGTTCAATGCGTATCCCGTGAAGGAAATTGGTAGCTCAGAGCGACTCATCATTAACCTTACCATGTCCAACAAAGTTCGGTTTCACTGTTCGGACACACCTTCAAATTGAGGTGTCCCGGGAGGAGTCCAATGTGAAAGAATACCATACTCTTTCATGTAATTGAGAAACTTATTGCTCAAGTATTTTCCACCACGGTCCAACCGTAATGTTTTAATACTTTAGCCGGTCTGTCTTTCTACTTCGTATCGAAACTCATTGATTATATCAAAAGTTTCCAACTTGTGTTTCAGAAGATACACATAACCATAACGCGATGCCACATCCGTAAACATTACGAAGTATTCATATCCATTTCTAGCCTAGCTAGACATGGGCCCACTTACGTCACCATGAATGAGGGCTAACAGCTCGGTGGCACGTACATCATTTACCGCTAAAAAGCATTTTAGGCACTTTGCCTTATAAACTAGATTCGCAGACGTTATTTGAAATAGAATCAAATCCGTCTTAGTATACATTCTTCGAAAGTATGGATATACGAGTCTTGTTTAATGTGTCCTAGTCAACAATGCCACTTTTAAGTCTCAACAGATTTATTCAGTTTGAGCTTTTGTTTGTCATGTTATATGTTTGAGATTCATTTATATTCAAAATATAAATATTTTTATTTACATCAAATGTGTATATCTCAATATCTTATTTATAAACAAAACACCCGGTGTTCTGGAACATAAAGGTATACCCGCAACGGGTTACACTAGATATAGAGATAATATTTCTAGTCAAACTAGGTACATTATAACACTTTCCTAATTTAAGTACATGCCCAAATGGCAGTTCCAAAACTTAGGTTCCCATAGCCAAAACAACGACTCTCGTCCTGTTTCTGACTCATAGGTCGATCTCATTTGAAGCCAGTCTCCTGCTAATCAGCAGATCCCGCACATCAGTACATATGTTTGTACCATATCCAATATCAAAATCCAATTTTAAAACTGGTAGTGGACACATTTATTACAATAACAAACATTAATGAAGTCAGAGCCTTGCTTGCCTTCACTTCCTTCATTTATACCTTGTCCATACGGCAGTCACGCTTCTCGTGACCCCGTTTGCCACAGTTTAGGCAGATATGTTGGGATATGTCATTTGTCTTCCTAGAAGACTGTGACGATTTTGCCTTTGCCCTTTTTCACACCCCTAGAAGCCTTCGGACGAGCCTAGGCCTTATGAGATGTCGAAGTAAGATGCGCCTTGCGCTTCTTGCCCTTTTAGAAGCTCTCGCTCTACTTCCTTGAGCATAGCCATAAACTCTCCAAGAGTTTTCTCTTGGTTCAAGATGAACCCGCCCCAGCTTTCGGGCAGACACTATAAGATCAAATCTATGGAAGTCTCAACCTCGTTGGTAATGCCCAGCTAACCTAGCTGTTTGGTGTCAGCAATCACATGCGACACATAGTGCTCGAAAGATGTACCCTCTGACATACACTAGCGTAAGAGCTTCTTTTGTACTTTTAAGATCTAAGGTTAGATCTATAAAGATCCTTTAATTTCCTCATCATTGTATAGGGATCTAATCCTTAATTCTGAAGACGAAATTTAAGAGTCTTTCCGGCAAGCATAACAGATTGAGCACTAAAGTTATCATCACGATGAGTCTTCCAAAGCTCATGCTCTATTATTTGCTCAACTCCGGGCTTAAGCCCGAGAGGTCGCTCTATCAAATAGAGTAACTTCTCAACTCTCATGACTATCCTGAGATTCATTTCCAAATATGAAAATTAAAGTCGTAAAAGACATTTTTCACCTAGGATTATGTCCTTTGTCTTTAATCTTTCAAGTCATATTGATTGCTATAGTCCAACTATCCAATCAACGATTTCGGCTACAATCTAATGTAATGATTATTATAGTCTAACTATATAATTAACTACAATTTGATTAGTTAAATTCAAATGTATTGATTACTATAATCCAATTATATAATCAACTATAAATGAAGTAGTTTGAATACAGTCCAACTGTTCAATTAAAACAACAATTAAATATTAGTCCAACTAATATATATAAATTTTTAATGACGAAAAATGAAATGAGCTCGTATTGGCAACTATTTAAACGAAATTGCAAATTTAATACTTGCCTCCCACTATTTTTCGATGAGCCTCTAACCCTCTGTGGAGTAATCGGGAAACCTATTTTCCTAGTGGGCTAAGATCCCGTTAAATAACACACAACCTTGACTTTGGCCAACAAGTTGTATGAAACTTAATTAGGTAGATCTCTAAGATCAATTGGATCTCATCCAATTCCAAGATCCAGTAGGTGGACCTCCAAGTCCGAAACCTATATCCAATATATAAAATATATCCAATATATTCCCTAACATTTTTCCTCTGAATCAACTAAGCCTTGGCTTTGGCTCAGCAAGCTTAATGAAACCAGTTAAGCGTGACCCATTGATAGTGGGAAAGCTTCGTAATCGAGGTCGATGAACAAGAAGTGACCTTAAATTTGGCCAACAAATCACAACTTGCCCAAGACGTACGATATGGAAAAAAAGCTTTCGTGATTCAAACACATCCACGATGGACAAAGGTCTTGACTTTGGCCAACAAACCAATGCCAATCTTGGATCTTGAGAGAGAATCACTCAATGGAAGGAAAAACGCTTAATATAAAATGAGGGCTTTTGTGGCGATTTGGAAACCAATTTATTATCTTTAATTAGGTCTCATTATATACCCTTAAGCATGCATTCTAAAAGCATAATAAGGCGCGAATAAAATAATAATGATATTCGGATGGATATATAACAAACTTTGTTCCTAGAACAAATCTCTCCATTTCCTCTCTCCCGCTAACACTATTCATACTTCTACCCAATTACATAATACTTCTAAAGAAACCTCATTTACAATGAGGGGAATTGGTGAGAAGAGAAATACAATGAGAAAATAGGTAATAGGCTGGACACGCAGGTCCAATTTAATAAATTCTAAATTTATTAGAACAATTTCCAAAATTGCCCTCACCCTTCTAATATCCATCTGATATACATTATTCATTCATACATCCAAGTATTCACACAAAGCATGTTATCAATCAATCTAATCCAATTAATTAATCTTTGATTAATGACCATCCAATGTTCAAACAACGATTTGATTTGCGTGAGTCCAACTCGTTTAAGAATAAGTACTCAAAGTACGTATTCTTGAATTATCGAACTACAATTTTAAATCCAATTTAAATTATATTCAATACTAATTCATATTTAATTCCAAATTTAATAATTACACTTATTATGTGCCTTAAAGACTTGGATTCCAAATTCAATCTTAATGGGTCTCAAAGGCCCAATTAGTATTCAATACTTTTAATTAAAGTCCAATGGGCTTTTAATTAATTCTTTAGGCTTGGGCTTTTGGCCAAAATGGATCTAACCCATAATGCCTAGGCCCAATAGGAATCACCCTATGCCATAGAATCAATTTTGGCCCATTAGGCCCAATTAATTATTAAAGGCTCAATTGTCATTTTTGGACTTTATGGAAATGGTTTAGGCCCAAATATATTCCAAGACTAAAATTTGGCCCAACCAAGCCCATTAGCCCAATTACAACAAATTAAATTAATATATCACTCCAAATTACACATTAATTCAATTAAAGTACAATTAACATAATTAATCAATTAATCTAATGCTTCCAAAACACTAATTAATTCAATTAATCATACTCAACATTTCCAATTAATGTCCAACACAAATTGAAGCAAAATCAATTCCATAACATGCTACATACTCACGGTTTTGGCAAGGAAATTATGATACAATTTGATTACAATCCAATTAAATCAACATCTAAAATACATTTCATGCCAATTAACATATCCAATTGCTAATTTTCAAAAAATCACCATGAGTCCTCTAGGGCATGTATTCGGCCATGTATAAGAATTTGGGGATTTTTGATCCAATCAATTTTTCACAAATTCAACAATGCACAAATCCAATTCAACATCATATAAACATAACCCAACCATCAATTTAGTCATTTCATGCTCCAAACACAAAAATCCCAAATTTAAAGTCATGAACCATAGATTTTCAAATCAAACTTAGGAGGCTCTGATACCATTGTAAGTCTTCCTAGAACATGCCAATATCTTCTAAGAGTGATTCATGTGTGAATTATCAAGTGAGTTGCGGAATTAACTTACATTGATTGGATGAGTTTCAAAACTTTTTCCATATATTTGATGAAGCTCCAAGCTTTCTTAAGTGTTTCCGACACTTGGGTGAGTTTCCCTATCACCTTGATTCACTCCTTTATGTGCTAGCAAGAACAAATTTTGAAAGAAAATTTTCCCTTCCAATGGAAGCCATATTCGGCCAAGAGAGAAGAAATGGGAGAGATGAATAGTAAGTCATATTCCAAAGTTGACTTGCTTTAATTTATATTAGGTTGGTGTGTAGGATTTGGTTTGTGTGTTTTAAAAGAAATCCAAGCCTTTCACACAACCAATTACCAAATTCCATCACTAGTCAAACATTTGATGTAAGTTGGTGGGCCCCACTTAAATTCCAAATTTAAGTCGGACAATCCAACACGCAACTTCGCTCGGGCCCGGGTTCGTTTAATTCCGAATTAAACGAAATGTCGTTGCGACTTAATTAAATCCAATTAATTAAATAATAATGCCTCGCAATATTATTACGTAAGGTTCTTACGAATTATTTCAAAATTAATTCGTTCGCTAGAATTAAAGTCCAATTTAATTCCACATTGAAATCAAATTTCAATTAATATATCTAATATATTATTTTAGCCCAATTAAATAAATTAAATAGTAAAATCCAATTTCACTATTAAATTTAGTTTACCGATTAATTCCCAATTAATCGCGTTCTCTCTTATCGACGAATTTAATCCTAAATAAATTCTCGACGCAATTAATCCCAGATTAATTCTTTCTCTTGATAATTAATTCCCAGATTAATTATTACCGTGATTAATCCCAGATTAATTTTCTCTCTCATAATTAATCCCAGATTAATTTTCTATTCTAGTCAAATCTCAACGGTGAATCTTCGGGAAGCGACTCAAGAGTTCCCTAGATATGTTGGCAGTAAATACGGTCTTCGGACTATCCGAATATATGCATACCTGGTACCATGTTCTTACCGATTTACAAGACATGGTTGGCTTCTAGCAAAGCACTGTGCCTACCCAATTCTCCAGAAATATTCTTTAAAGGAATATATAATCTTTGTTAGGCGTATTATACGTAGCATTGTGTATTATGATTCAGTATCGATATCACATGCTAGGCCTAGGGCTGGAATTGTGTCTGCCCATACGAAGCATATATCGGATCACTGGCAACTAGTCTCTATAATCGGATAATCATTACCTAGTCATATCATCCCGATGACTGCAGTACTTAAGATTACTAGTTCTTTATCCCTGCGTGATCATCATCTTCATATGACTGAAGTGATACTTCCATTTTGACATCACACCATACACTAAGATTCTCAGTATACCCAGAAGAGGCCTACACAGAACCTGTTAAAGCCCCGGACGACCAAAACAAAAGTATATTGATTGTCGCAAGTATCAGCGATGCAAGTCTCAGGTTAAGACCAAATACATCTACCCTGATTCGGATTCCCATAGACACATAGTCATACTACCATTGGGATTCTGAGGGGTCTATCCAGAGCGAAGCTGTTTCCGTACCATCAGTAAACAGAACCTCCTATTACACTTGCATGAGTATCCAATACCCAAATATATGAGAACTATGTCGTTACGCTTCTATAACACGCACAAGTGTAATACTAGCCTATTCTGCATTATCGATGTCCAGTCTCGATAATACTATGACTATGGATATTTAATGATTAAACCTTACATGGATTAATATTGTCTCATATCTTATTAATCTGGTACTAATCATATGGACTTTTATCATTTATATATCCCAGTAATCTAATTACAAATGATAAAAGAGCAATTTCCTTTGTCACATAGTTAATTTGTACAACAACGCCATGTTCTGTACAAATAGTGATGATATGGGTCATAATTGTCCAACATATACAACTTATAGTGACGTTTCCCAATGTCAAATACAAACTACGTTGTAACTGCGCACTACATTATAAATTTTATCTAATATACACGTAATACTAAATCAGATTTAGTTTCAATCTAATCATAATTAGATATATAATCGCAATTAGATTGAATATGTGTATAAAAGACAAGAGGTACTACCATTAAATTAGTAATATTATGGAAAAATGAATTGTTCGTATTTATGAATCGGACATAAATACGATCCGGATTGGCACTCTGAGCACCAACCCAAACAATTTCTCCCACTTGCTCTAGTGTCAATCCACGGTATCATATACACATCTCAATGTGTATCACATACTCATGGCCCTCAAGAGCTCACCTAGAACTCAAGAGGTAGGCAACAACAAGTAAGCCCGCTATTACAAATTGAGTCTGTCCAACAAACTCAATTGTTTTCCTTAACTAGCATCACACATATTTTATAGAACCCAAGTTCTACATAAATATGACTCAGATGTGATATCAATATTGTGCTATAGTTATTAAGTTGTCTTATGTATTTAGAGATCAAATCTAAAATACTATGAGACAACCGTAAGCACAACACTAATATAAAAAATTTTAATCTATTAGGTCACTATGCAACTTTATAATTCAATACTTCATAAGTTGCAACAAATTCCACTAATACAGTAGAATCAACCGTGTCACTCCCACTGCATCTGTTCTGACTTTATATGACGTAGACCATCTAATGTCATAATTAGACTCAAAACTAATCTGACCCTAATGGTTTCAGATTATATTCTCCATGAATAAGAAACTCGTTCTTAATATCTCAAAGATCACAAAGAACATGTTTCAAGATCCATCAAATGGTCTACAGCGTATGAAAATAGCTCGTAACTATTACGATTAAATTGATATCTTTAATTGCACATTATATATTATTCATTATGCTTTCATCATATGAGTATCAGATTGACTAGACATTCTAATTAATTTCTATTTCGACAAAGGAATCATCTTTTACGAATGATTAATATTATATACAAGAGACACATTAACTGTTAAATAATTATACTAATTGTCATACAGATAGTTTTGTTGTGTTCTTTATTAGATCATATCTAATGCACGACTAATGGGAGTATCTCACAAGTCTCTTAGTTTTATATCATATATAAAACTTTATATCAAATATATCAGAGACTACTCCCACTACTTTCACGGAGAAAAATGACTTAGGTAAACTTTTTACCTCACAAACATTTCATTATTACATTAATAATGATAATGTCGTTAGGATTTATGACACTAGAAAGAATTTGTACGCTCCCACTGACCCTACTATCAAATATGTATTCTCTATGCTTTAATAAAATCAGATAATTTAACTCTATCAAAATTAGAGAACACAGATTTTCGAAAATCTTATCTGAGTCTACAATAGGCTCTATAAGCTAGTATATCAAACTTTGATCTTAGCAGAATACAAACTTTAGGGCCATTCTAAAATGAACTCTTCAAACAAAGAAAACACAACGGATCTTTTATTTGAAGAAATCATTCAGGAACGCCATTTTGCATTCTTTAGCCAAAATACATTGTTTAATATCAACATTAACCAACAAATCTTTAATTGTTCAACTAGTGCGACTTGAGACAAGTTTTCTCAGAATCTACAATAGATCACTGGGTAAAGCCTTTCTCACTGTCATACTGTAAAGGTCAAACCTTTAACAAGCTCATTTTGCTTTTGCTGCGCAAACTATTTGCACTCTTTATGAACGATTCATAATGAAAGCTTAATCAAGTTGAAAACTTGATCATAGTAAGCTACGAACAATTTTAGATCTATGGTTGAATGTTAACTAACGAAATCTAGATCAAATATCGCTCCCAATATAAGTTATAGGATAATTTTCTTCGATAAGAAAACAACATAATTATTAAGTATCAAATACTTTGTAAATGATTCTGATATCCTATTAAACTTATACGGAAGATATCGTAGAGTCATTTCATCTAATTAATTATGTAGTTCCACTACAGTTTATCACTCTCACATTTGACTTTAATCAGCCAAGTCTTTTCTACAATCGTTAACATCTGATGTTACTTTCCAAGTAATAAAATAATTTTTATTACTCGGGATTGTAGAAAAGATATTCTATCAAATATAATATAATATTCTATTAAATAGAATAAATGATAAACTTTTACTTGTACCTCCGAGGCGCAAGTTCTTTCAATTATATAACCATTATATAAAAGAAATATTCAAATCTCAAACTTTTAAAAATTCGAATTTTCTACTTATACATATCATATTCGTAATTGTAGAAACTAATGGAACAATAATTAAAAGGTTAAATTAGTGTAACTAGAGCATAACCCCAAGAGTATTGAAACTAATTCGGTAACACTCAATATCAAACGAATCAAATCATATAAGATTTGATTTCTCCCACTGACCAATTTCATCATGATGGAATCGTAGAAGAATAATATTGAGTAAGAATCACATTCATCAAATAACTTTAGAACTAATTGCCATAAATTCATATCCTTGAACAATTCAAAGTCTCACGATGAATTTTAAAGATATAGTTTTCAACACTTCAAATAGAATACTTTGAACCAGTCAAAATATTCTATCTGCGTTTCATCAGAAACATATTGAAAGTTCTCGAATCATTCAAAATGTTCAATATATATTCTTTTAGAAACATGTAACCAAGTCATGACAATTCATTAACTAAGTTACTAAGTAAAGAAAACTATCATTGGCAATTTATAATTCATTAAACTACATACATCCAATGTATTAGTTTAATAAATCTGTGGTCCAATGAAGATCATTGGTTAAATGAGATTTAATCACATCCTGAATACAATATTCATTAAATGGATAAGGATATATGGTTTGATCTTGTATCAGACCATCCTTTACCATACAGAATAAGCATCTAATGCTTATGTGATAAAATCTCATAAAACATTGTTCTAAGTTTATTTAGTCAACTGAATATTTTTCTTAATGTTTATCTCTTCATCAATGACACTACCAGTCATATTAAAATATGTAACAACTGTTTATTAAGAACAAGTAACTATCCAATAGTCACAAGTTCTGATATCAAATATCAAAACAATCATTAAACATTATTTTAAATAACTAGATGGGAGATCTGGTATCCAATACCTACAATTGTCGTATTATGAGAATCGATATTCTCTATACATAATTATACACATCTCATTTTTTCAGCTTTATAATTTACCTTCAATTATTCACAACAATTGCAAATAATTGATTAGCAAACTATGTCAAAGCACATGACTTCTAAAAGTCACTAAAGCCAAGAAACATCATTATAAGATAAACAAAATACCTAACGAAGTTCTTCTTAATGCTAGTCAAGAATCTCAAAACATGAACTAATTCGTGTCAATTCTTACCGCACAAGAAACTATTCTCTCTAATAATTATTTCCTGAAACATATATCTATTTAGATTATTTATCATGACTAAGTAACTAAGTCACTAACCATCTTGATTTTCAAGAAAACCGGAACAACAGTTCCCGATGGTTTTAACTAATCTAACAATATCTAAGTCTACTAACATTCTAGAATCTATTCTAGAAGTTCACAACCATAAGAGAAGTCAGAAAACATATTCAAATAATATGCATGTAGTGGATTAGAAGTATAATTCTATTAACAATATAGAATAAAGAAGAAAAACAAAGCAGCAATTTCCATAAAATTACGCACTGCCTTAGTTATGGATTTTTAACCCAGCAGTGTCTCCCACTACTTTACGTAATATCATAATCCCCAACGGAAAACGAGAATTAAATAATCAAATTGAATTCCATAGTGAGAGTATGATCCCGTGAATATATTTCGACTCACAGCTTTGGCACGATCTCGCCTATGTATATTAATTAGGTAGACAACTCATTGTCAATCACACTCATTGTGACTCCTGATTTTGGTCCTAACCATTTCTCGTTATGACATCTTTGGCATGTTCACAATGAGACATATCAAGGCTTCACTTGCCAATGACAAACTCAAGCTATCGATGTAGTCCTGACAGCTTAGGCACGTTCAGGATTTCCACTTTCACTTGAACTTGTCTAGTATCAAATATACATCTGGTATGGATAAAATTCTATCAACTACACCCTCACTGCTTTGGCACGATCTCGGATGCAGCCATAGAAAGATACCCATAAACGGTATTGACAAGACGGACCAAGAAACATGCATCTAATACACGTTACTTTACAACCTTATTTAAGCGGGGATATTCCTCAAGGAAGCATTGTTCTACATCATATGAAGAATTTTAATCTAGATCATTTTCTAAACAATTCAATTATACCTTTAGAAAACATAACTAAACTTACTATTAAATTTTCGTTACGTTTCCCGTTAGCGTGGAACCGAAAAGTCAAGAAACATATAGATTACGTGCATGTGCAAACATCAAAATTGGATTATATATCATATATCAAGCATGATTATGTAATGGATGAAGAATCATACCTGCTCTGAAACCATTTTTGTTGGGGTTTTGGGTGCGGGCGCGGCGGAAGCGCGGTTCAGGCGAAATCGTAATTTTAAAATTTTTTAAATTACCGAATAAATTATTCAATATCCAATATGAATAATTCATTCATATTTCACCTAAACATATTTATTCGATATCAAATAGCGACATAAATAGTTAAGAAACATCGCGAAACTTTTACGAAAACGTTTTTTTTCCGCAAAATGGCATAAAATGTATTTTTGACCGAACCGACCACTCAATACACATGAGGGCTACCCAGGTCAGCCCCAATATTATTAGGGCAGCCATCACCCAATTGGCTCAAAAGTCACCCAGTAACGCCATTTTTCACCATTTTCGCTTATTTCAACTCTGAAATAATTTCCGGTAATTGTTCCAACACCCAAAACACATCCAACACATTTATATGATATTATTTTCATCACCATATGAATAGTATTACCAGATCTGATCCAGAAGCTAAAATATCAATTTTTTTCATGCTTTAATCCAACGTTTTCAAATTAATCAAATTAATTACAACACCAATCTAAGCCACCACAATTAAACCACCCAAGAAAAATTATAGGCATTAAAAGAGTGGTCATAACACTCTAGAATGGCAACATATCATCAAATGATTAAATTGAATCAATATTACAATAATATCATCCAAAACAACTTCACACATGCACAAAGCCTTCCAATTCATCCACCAAATCCAAAAGCCCCAAATTCTTAAGAAAAAGGAAACCCTAGAATCTTAATAGATCATCAAGAAACAAGAAACATGCTTTCAAGCTTAGAGATATATAGAATTACCTTTAATTCCTTAATTTCTTAAAGCTTTTTCTTTATTTTCTTCCTTTTCCTTCTTGTTTCAACAAACCAAATTTGAGAGCTTTTGTTTTAAGGTGTAGTTCGGCCATTGGAAGCAATTGGAGAAGAAAATAAAATTTTTTTACTTTAAAAATACCAATTACCGACTTTGATAAGGGCATTTAGGTCAATTTTCAATTTAATTTCATTAAATTAATATCAAACTTTATGTTGGCAAATCAAATTTGCACACCTAAAGCTTAATTGAAACATGTTATATGTCACCAATAATAATTAGAAATTTATCATAAAAATTATGAAAAATGGATATTATTTAATTATTCAAATATTTAACATTTAAATATCTAAATAATTAATTATTATAATTATTATAATATATGTATTTTTATTTACATTAAATAACAAATACATATATCAATGGCATGTGTCAAAGTCTCATTTGAAAATTAATTAATGTGTATTTAATCGAATTATGTATCAAATACAAATACACAATAATTACGTTTGACCAAAATCCCTTAAAGCGTGTATTTTTATTTAACCGTTTAAACGATACGAATTAACTCATTTAATCCGATGAAGTATTATGAATAATCTGTATTATTCATAACGCGTTGCCCAAGTGATCAACAAGTACACTTCATATTGTGGGACTCTCTAAGTTTAAGTTTATCTGTCATGAAATCCAATTTTGTGTCCATAATCCACCCACACTTGAATCATGACGACCACGAATAATCTCGCTAAACTATGCTAGTCGAGGTCATTGCATACGTATAATCCATCTATCACAGGCTATTCATATTATGCATGGGATATAGATAAGAACGTCAAATATGTATGGTATAATATAGTTGACTTTCAAATTTACGATCTCTAAATAACATTCGAAAATGGTTTCAGAAGTTATACCACGGTCATGGATTTACTAGATCGTAAACACGTGTAGGATGCCTATGCCATGTACACAGGACTGACGGATAATATCTTGATACGCACAAGATATCATGAGCATCAGTCCACACCCAACGAACTAAAGGAGGTCTGATCTAAATAGATCGGTGACATGACTGCCATCAAAGTATGGAGGATAACTCATATATCCACAATGCTCGCTCAACTCGAGAAGATTCATATTGATGTTGGTGTACCATATATTAGGAAATCTTCAATGAGTCATTCAGTGTTTATCAAATAAACACCTACATATCTATACGAGTCTCCCGAGACTCATGGTTCGTTGGGATAAACCATCGGACCAAGTCACGATATACGACATGTACTGGTCTCAACGGATTTTACTAACCGACCCGTGTTAGTAAATCTTGACCAGGAACTTTATTTAAGGATATGCAACATATAGTGACGCTTTCCAATGTCAATTACAAACTACGTTGTAACTGTACACTATATTGTAAATCTTAGGGTCTTTGTCTAATATACACGTATCACTAAATCAGATTTAGTTTCAATCTAATCATAATTAGATATCTAACCGCAATTAGATCGAATATGTGTATAAAAGACAAGAGGTGCTACCATTAAATAAGTAATATTATGGAAAAAGAAATTGTTCGTATTTATGAATCGGACATAAATACGATCAGGATTGGCACTTTGAGCACCAACCCTAACAGTTTGGCCACCCATGGATGCGTCGACAGCCTCACGATCACCACTAGCTGATGCGACCGACCAGAGGGGTACGTCAGCCACCCCTCCGCCTTGGGGTGGCCGACGGCAGCCCCCAAGACACCAGCAACGACGGAAAAGAGAAGAGACTCGTACGTGAATGGGTTTCGTGATCCCGGCTCATCACTTCATTTCATGACACGAGCCACCCGCCAAATCGAAGCTCTCAGAGAGTACTACGAGATGGCAGTGATGATTTTTCCGATTCGTGCTCGGTGGCTCATGAAATAAGCGATGAAGATTCGGATAAATAGTGACCAACGATGAACAGTAGCTCTGATCAGAATTTTGTAGATTCCAGCGCGTTCATGGGATCGTTTGGAGTCTGTATATGCCCTCGAAATCTCGGTAAGACCTCCCGGTAAAAATCCGCAAATTTCAAGTTTATAGTTAAATGTTCGGATGTATCCAGTAGCTTCGTAGACTAGCATAATGATATAAAATGAATTTTTTGAGTATTAGTATATTGAATATGAGCATTCGGTAGAATCTGTATGAAAAAAGAACGAATTAGATCAATCCGACAGATTATGCCAATTTTTGGAAAAAGTGGGTTTTCCGTGTATTAATATATTTTTGATCATAATGATGGATATGAGTCATATGTGATGAAAATATAGTGTTTAGATAAATCCGGGTAGGTTCGGAGGGTTTGGGACCCATCCGTAGCGTTGTGGAAATTTTTTCGAAGGAATTTCCAAAAACACGTAAACCAAGAATTTAGGTAAACTAGTGGCTTGAAATTATTTGTAATTGTGTTTTAAGAATGTTGAAACTAAAAGTATTAAAAACGACTTGATTTTATTGTTCTGGAAAATTTTGGGATTTTGTCGTAGTTTAGTCGAGAACACTGTAAGTCGTGTTTCTGACGGTATTTTGCCATTTGTTTTATAGATGTGACTAAGACTTGGAGTGCTCACGAAGCCAGGTAAGTAACCATGCGATGTGTGCTCGAGTCATTTTTTTATGTTTTAAACATGTATATATATACATACATACATATACATATATGTAAAAATAATTGAAAGTTTAGGATAGTTGAATGATGGATTTGAGGAAGAACATCGAGATCATGATAGTTGAGTTAGTCGACCATCACAGGTATGACCTTTGTCATTTCTATGATATGAAGTGAAGAGTTTGATGAGTTTGATGGTTACATGTATGTATTGATACATGTAAGTGTATGAACACATAATGGTTTGTATATGTATGTGATGATAAGCTGTTAATAAGTTTATTATCATTTCGCCCATGCGATTATTTGTTTAGAGGTTGGGATGGTTAAGTGAGATGACGAATGAATATAAGCTATGTCTTCTCCGAATGAATATGTTTATTTGGTAAAGATACTGAAATAAGAGTTTATAGACAGAAATTCTGAAAATGAATATGATTGAGCGATAAATGAAGAGATATGACGACTGCGAGAGAAAAGAGTTTTGATTTCGTAATAAGGTGTATATTCATATGTTTGAAATATATGTATGTATATGAGCATTTGATTGATGTTTGAATTATTTGTCGTGTATGTGATTGTTTATGACGAATCATGTGAGTTTATGTTATATGATGTGTCCATCTGTATGTATGTTTGATTGGATGATTTGCATGTAGTAGTCGAGTTGGTTAGGAATCCGTTCAGACGAAATTCATTTCATACATATTCCAAAATATTTAATGTGTCACGTACGAGCATTGTGTGTGTAAGTCAGCTGTATATATGTATTGTTGGATGATGTGATCTTTGATGTATCGATTGTTATGTATGCTTCTTAGTTGGTTGCATGATGACTGTAAATATGATTGAGTGTGTGTATGTGTATGATGGAACTCGTGATATGTATGGATTATGTATGCTTATGTGAGATTAGTGGATGATTTGAAACCGATGTGAATACCAGAGGTTATAAAGCGTGTTTGGTAAGTTGTATTGATATGTACGCACATGTGTAAGGATTCTGAAATTGTATTTGCATGTATATAAAAGAAGTGTGCTACGGTATGTGTGAATGTATATGAAACCCAAGTGTTTAACTATTGTAAGGTTGTCGTGGATTAAAGAAGGTTAGAGAAAGATTGTTTGAATATTGAAGAATGAGGTTTTGGTATTAAATTATTTGAATATTGAAGAAGTTTTGGTATTAAAGATAGTTTATAACTGAACAAAAGAAAGTTTGTTAGGTTTACCGATTTGATGATATTTCAAAGATATATAATTGTGATAAGTATTAATATGTGATGTACTTTGTGATTTCAAATCTATGTTTCGTGTGTTTTGAATGTCTAGCCACTATATTGACTATATGTAAATATGAAAAATTTGATATGGGTAAAGTATAAAGTATAATAGAAAGCTGATCATTCTAAGATTCGTAATAACTTGATAACTCTGAAAAACTTCTAATTGACTTGTATGTTTTGTTTATAGTGCTAACATGGTTAGTTACTGAGAACTCACACCAAACCAGTTTGCTAATTTTGTAGGTTGGCTTCCAGATTGGTCAACCACGCCAGCTTGTAGTAGTCAGTCTCGAGATACGGATCACCGAAGCGCAGTCACCCTCGTAAGTGTCCTGGGAGAAGTTATAGAAGTTTTAAAAGTTTAGGAAATTTTGATTATTGTTTATTTTTTCGTGTTGAGCACGTGATTTGTATATATATTTTAAGTAAATGTTTTGATTGCTTATGATGTTGTGGGCACTGAGCCCTTGAGTGTTGATAGATAATATGGGCACAGAGCCCTTTAGGTGGTGATTTTGATGTGTTGGTGTGGACCTGAGGTCCATTTTGATATATAATGTTCTTTTTTGGTTCGTTTTGGTGCTGGACTGAGATCGAGGTTGTCCAGTTTTAGGATACATCATCCCATATTTTTGGTAGAATTCGAGGCTTATGGAGATCGGTCAATCCTATCTCATGCTGATAGCATCCTGCCTCTGGCGGGGTGTTACAGTTACACATGCCATGTCCTTAATTTATGTGTTAAAGATGGTCTGACTTATTTAGAAAATCACATTGATCCTATTAAGATTGCACTTAATTGTATTTGGTCATATTCTCAAGTTATGAGAGCATGTGCAAGTTTTGTAAATTAAATGGTGTTAAATCAGTAAAATTTCACGAGATGTTCCAACTCGTTGGTATTCAACTTATTTTCTTTTAACTCAAGCTTTTCAATACAAAGATGTATTATGTAGTTTTTTTTACCAACATGTTCAACATATAACATTTTTGCCTAGTCAATGGGATATTTGTGAAAAATATTTAGAACTTTTAAAAGTTTTTAATGATGCTACAAATATTTTTTAGCGGAATTTATTATCCTAAAATAAATTTATTTCTTGTTGAATGTTTGAATATTGTTGATACTCTATATGAGCATGCTAAAAGTTCTAATGTTAATGATATTGTTTTAATTGAAGTTATTGTTGTTATTAAGAGAAAATGATTAATTTATTTTAAAGACATGTCATTGTTTTATATTATTACCATAATTGTTTATCCTATATTTAAATTAGAAGGTTTGAATAATGGCTTACTAACTCACTATACATATTTAGGAATAGCTGATGAAATTAATATTACAAAATAATAGATAGAATAAAAATTTATTTAATAGATTTATTTAATGATTATGTTAGTGGATATAGCTTGCAATCATTAAGACAATCTAGTAGCGAATTCATAATACATTCAAGACTTGGAGTAGGTGATCGTTAGTTACTATAACGAAATAAAAAAAAAGGATAACACGACTAATAATTCGGAATTAGATAATTATTTATCTACCAATTTTGAGTCTCCTTCTGAAAGTTTAGTGAGTAAAAATTTTCAAGTACTTGACTGATGGAACTGACATCAAAATGTCTATCATGTTTTATCAATTATTGTTAAAGAGGTGCTGGCAGTACTTGTTTCCACTGTTGCAGTTGAACAAGCCTTCAGCTTAGGAGGTAATATTTTAGAAGCGAGACGATCTTCATTACATCCAAGTACTTTAGAAGCAACAAAATGTGTGGATGATTGGACCCGAGCTGATCTGAGGCAACGAGAAGATGCCCCCGATGACTTTGAAGACTTGTTCGACAATGCACCTGGTAGTGCAAGCGGAACGGGAGCTGAAGGATAAACAAACACAGATGATGATGATGATGATTGATGAGTAAGAAATTATAATAAGGAATTATCTTTAAAATATAATGGAACTACGTGAGCTTTGATTCCTCTTACCCCTAAATGATACGTAGGCAACTTAAGTGCAAGCGGAACGGGAGCTGAAGGATCAACAAACACAGATGATGATGATGATTGATGAGTAAGAAATTATAATAAGGAATTATCTTTAAAATGTAATGGAACTACGTGAGCTTTGATTCCTATCACCTATATAGGATACATAAGCAACTTAAGTTTTTAAAAATTAAGTTCAAGCTCTTTTATTTTATTTTTAATTTAATGTAATCTAAATTCAAATTAATAATTTTAAAATAAATTTTTTATCTCATTTTTATTTTTTAAAAAAATTATTATTAAAATTTAAAATTAAAAAAAATAAATCAGAATCGTCCGGTTCAGTTCCGGTACCCGATTCCTGGCTCCACAATCTTATAGAACCGGGAACCATTCGGTTCCGGTTCGAAACCGAACTCAATCGTTGGCCAGGTCTACTTTGAGTTTGTGATTTATTATATATTATTCTATGTGATTTGATGCTTATTTTATTTGTTTGGCCAATAATAACGTATGATTTATTCAATGAATAAATTCCCCTGCATGATAGAAATATACCTAAAAGGCATGTGCAACCATTATTAGAACCCGGTCATAATAAGGTTTAAATTAATTAACATAGACATATAGTTAATTAGTTTAAATTGAATATTTTCACATGACCATCGAAAGAGGCTTGTTAATAATTTAGTGTTTTAGGTTAATAATTAAGAACCACAACCCAATTGAATGGAAAATATCTGAGCTTATTGTCTATATATTTACGTGAAATTACAAATCTAGGTTCTTCTATCTATAAGGTTTTCCAACATTTGTTATTTATTCTTTGTTTAATTTTAGTAAATTCGATTAAATTAGATTCTATTCTCAATAGTTTAGTTTAAGTTAATAGGTTAGTCTTGATATTAATAAGAGAATTATAAAATCATTGTGGGTTCGACATACGACTAATAGTCATTGTATTACTTGAGCGATACGTGCGCTTGCGTGCTAGATTTATAAAATCGCGATCAAGATTTTGGCGCCGTTGTCGGGGACTTAATTTATTTTTCTTCATTAATATTAGGACAACACTTTACTTGCGTAGCTAAACACCCTTCCCTTTTTATTTTTTTATCTTTTTTTTTTTCTTTTTCTTCAAGTGGTCGAGGTAATTGAGTATCGTTGAGCAACATAAGCATTAAGAGTTATAAGAGGTGATGATATATACCATGTCGGGGAGACATAGTCTGATTTTCAGAGATCTATTGTCCAGCCGAACAACTATAAGTGGATGTCAGAGAGAAGTAAAACGATGTATGTTCAATCCTTTCAGAGCACAATAATAAGATGTGAGATATGTGGGAGTTGTTGGAGATCTCTAAGTTCCGAGGATAGATTATCAAGCATAAAATACATGTGTGAATAACAACGAGGGAGTTGCGGAATACTCACATCGATCGTTGAGCGACGCGGGAGGCAACAAAAATCCATTTTCTGCTCATTGGTGGTCACGGTAGTGGGCTGTGACAGTCCTCCATTTTCGGTCTTTGGTTGATCAATCTTCAAGCTCCAAGCTTTCCATTTTGATTCCAACCTCATGGGTGGACTTCCCTATCACCTTCGCCTGACTTCGTAGTGTGCTAGCACTCCCGATTTTGCCACAAAATCGCGACTTTTGCTTCCCATTGCTCTCGGTTTTCTGGGCAGTAAACAGAAGCAAGAACAGCCCTTGTGGGCGTGAGAGTGAAGAAGAATTGAGAGAGAGAAGAGTTGTGATGGTTGGTGGGAAAAAAGTGTATCAAATACACTTTGTTTTATTTTTACAAAATCAATTAATTGATTTCCAAAAATCAAAACAAATACCAAAACATTTAAATATATTAAATGTCAATCAAGCTTTCAAAAAGCTTTCCAACCACTCCCATCAAGTCACATCATTCAATCAATCAATGGTCACATCACTCAAAGTGATATGTGATTTGACGCTTCATGTGACTAGCGATTTGATGCTTGATTTGACTTACGTGCCGCACTCGAATTCGAAATGCGAATGCGCTCGCAAATAATCCTGGGCTCGGGTTCGCTAATTCCAAATTAACGAATTTTCCATTGCGACGTATTTAAATCTAATTTAATTAAATAATCATGTCAAGCATAATTACTATTCACGTCGCTAACGAATTAATTCTAAATTAACTCGTTCGCCCGAATTAAAATCCAATTTTAATTCCGCTTTGAAATCCAATTTCGTTTAATAATCGAATATATTATTAATCGATTAATTTCAAATTAATCGTCATCTCTCTTTATTAATATTTTATATCCCAGATAAAATATCTCATCAATTAATCCCAGATTAATTTTCTCTCTCATCTAATTAATCCCAGATTAATTAAAAGTGCGAGTCATACATCATCGGTGAATCTTCGGGAAGCGACCCATGAGATCCCCGGATATGTTGGCAGTAAATACAGTCGTCGGACTATCCGAACACGTAAGTACCTAGTACTACGTTTATACCGATTTACAAGACAATGTTGGCTTCTAGCAAAGCGCCATGCCTACAGAATTCTCCAGAAATATCCTTACAGGAATATAAGGATCTATATCAGGCGTAGTATACGTAGTATTGCGTATTTCGATCCAGTATCAGATGATCACATGCAAGGCTTGGGGCTGGTACAATGTCTGCCCCGTACGAAGCATATATCGGATAACGAGCAACTAGTCTCTTTATTATCGGATAATCATGACCAAGTCATATTATCCCGACGGTTGTAACCTTTTTAGAGAACCAGTTCTGTATCCCTACACGATCATCATCTCCATATGACTGGAGTGATACTTCCGTCTTGACATCACACCCAACACACTACGATTCTCAATATACCCACCCAGCAGAGGCGTACATAGAACCTTTAAAGCCCTGGATGACCAAAACCAAAGTATATTGATTGTCGCAAGTATTAGCGGTGCAAGTCTCAGGTTAAGACCAAATACACCTACCCTGATTTCGGACTTCCATAGACACATAGTTATACTACCAATGGAATTCCGAGGGGGTCTATCCAGAGCGAAGCTGTTTTCCGTACCATCGGTAAAACGCAACCTCCTATTACACTTTCATGAGTATCCTATACCCAAATATATGAGAACTATCGTTTATTATGCCCTCACAACGCGCACAAGTGTAATACTAGTCTTTTACGTATTTATCGATGTCCAATCTCGATAGTACTCTGACTAGGGATATTTAATGATTTATCCTTCGTGGACTGATACTGTCTCATATCATTCTCAATCCAGGAACAAATCATAAGGACCTCCTATCATTTATACATCTAGGTGATCTAATCACAAATGATAAGAGTGCAATCTCCTTTGTCACATAGTTAATTTGTACAACAACACCATGATTTGTACAAATAGTGATGATATGGGTCATAATTGTCCAACAATCTCCCACTTGGCCTATAGCCAGTCACTCGAGTGTCTAACACCCGAACTATGTACGGTTGGCTCAAACTGCTGAGAAAAGGCTTTCGTCAGCAGATTTGCTTGATTATCATCTGATGCGATTTATTCGATCATCACATCGCCACGATGCATGATCCGAACGAATCAGATGAATAGTCGAAGTATGTATCTGGATCGTTGATGAGACCATTAATTTTTAGCCTGCGCTGCAGCCTAGCTCAGCTGCTAACAGAACTATATCTAATCTAATTAGATTTATTATCGACCCAGAAGGCTTCTATTGCTGCCTCAGCTGCAGCAATAACCCGCATTTGTTGTTTTTATTCGGTAACAGTATCTTGCTTGGAAGATTTCCAGCTCACAGTTCCGATATTCAAACTGTATAGTACCGTTTGCGACTTATAGTCGTCTTTATATCGGTTTGGAAACTTGCAGTAGTGATCCCATTCACTTCAAGTTCTCCATCTCCATAGTTTAAGACAGCATCCTTAGATCTCTAATACACTAAGTATGTTCTTAACATCAATCTAGTGACTATCACTTGGATTGGCCTGATTGTGACTCCATATGCTCAAAGCGTATGACACCAGGTCGCGTACATTTTTCAATGTACGAGTTCTCGGAGAGTTTCAACAACTTTTAGATCTATCCCAGTAATCTTTATTCCTAGAATAAAAGTTGTTTCTCACAAGAATTCTATAGAGAATTTTCTGAAAGCCAAGCTTTCGCCGATTGTTATTATGGGAATATCATTTCCAAGAAATTACATATATTATCATTATTTATAGGACATTTATTGTCAATGCGCTTCCACTAACCTCCTTATATACACAAGAATCATTTTCATTTTGAATTAAATCATAAACCATTATGATTACATCAAAACGATAATTCCAAGAACCTAATGCTTTCTTCAATCCAAACATGGATCGAATAACCCGCAAACCTTGTTTTGCTAGTTTTGGTACGACAAAACCTACAGGATGTTATAAACATCCTCCGAAAGGTTTCCTTTTCAGGAAAGCAATTTTCCCGTTAAGCTGACATATTTCATAAATGAAACATGCAGCTTTAGCAAGCATTATCCAAATGGATATACCGTGGCAACAGGTAAAAGGTTGAATCGTAATCAACATAATGTTGATAACGATACATTTCCGCTAAAAGCCTAGCTTTATACGTTGGTATGTTGTCATCCATGTACGTCTTCCTTGAAGACTTGTATAGTACCAATAGGCGCAATGCATTGCGGTACAACAACTAGTGTCAAAACATAGTTGATATACATGGAATCCATTTCGGATTCATGGCACTTTGCCATCATAGGGAGTCGATACCTTGTATCACTTCCTCATACGTAGTCAGTTGGTATTCCCCAAAAGATTAACATCTTTATGAGGTGAGATCAGAAACTCATACCCCAGGTTGTTTTCTGACTCTCTCCGACATACGCGGTTCTTGTGTATTCGAAGATTAATAGTATAGTTTCATCCTTGATGAACTATTTATGTTCCATTAAGGAATTGGTGCCTGGAATAGTATTACTCCGATTTTCATCGAGTTTTACTATCCTCCCACTTACCACTGCATATCGGTGTTCCTTTTAGGAAAACCGCATGGTGAGCAACAATTACATTGTTCTCATGTGAGTTGTATAAGTACTATAATTATGGTATCCCTATGATAACCTACAATTGGCATTTATCCAATTTGGGTTTTAGTTTGGTATCATCCAAACATATGCCTAGCATTCCCAAATTTTTCAGGAATGAGAAACCCGGTTTCTTTCCCGTTCATATCTAATATGAAATATGTCAAACAGATTTTTATGGAACCTTATTCAAAATAAGTTCTGCACTGTTTAAATGCTTATCCGTAGAAGGAAATGGTATCTCAGAGCGACTCATGATTAACCTTATCATGTCCAACAAAATTCGGTTTCTCAGTTCGGACACACCGTCAAATTGACATGTTCCGGGAGGAGTCCTCATTTGAAAGAATACTATACTCTTTCAAGTGTATTAGAAACTTATTGCTTAAGTATTTTCATCATGGTCTAGCCGTGACGATTTAATGCTTTAGCCGATCTGTTTGTCTATTTCGTATCGAAATTATAAAAGTTTCCAATTTATGTTCTTCAAACGAAACACATAACCACAACGCGATGCCACATCCGTAAAAGTCAAGAAATATTCATATCCACATCTAACCTAGCTAGACATGGGCCCACTTGCTTCACCATGAACTAGGGCTAACAGATTGGTGGCTTTTGCACTTTTACCAAGTAAATGTGTTATAGGCACATTGCCCAATAAACTAGATTCGTAAACTTTATTTGAATGGAATCAAAACAGTCCTAGTATCCACTCTTCAAAAGTATGGATATACGATTCTTGTTTAATTGTGTCCCAGACTACAGTGCCACAATTAAGTTTCATCTGATCAAATCAGTTTGAGCTATTGTTTGTCATGTTATATATTTGAGATTTATTTATATTCAAAATGTTGATGGTGTTTTCAGGCACTACAACATTCAAGGCAGCACGACAAGGACAAAAGGGTAAATTTTCTCTCTAGTTAAGATCATGTAGCCGACCCGACCACAAACATGGGAAAACCGACCACTTTGGTTCATATGACCGAGCACTATAGAGGTCGGCAGGAACACTCTCAGCATAAAAGATTGTCACGGCCGACCTCATTAAAGACCGACCAGACAACGGGCCGTGTTCAAGACAATAGCACCTCATTCTTATGGATAAGATAAGAAAGATATCCTACTCTCGCAAGGAGAAGGAGTCAGAATCCAAAAAGGGAATACGAAAGAAGAAGACATTACCGGATCAGGAAACCATACTAGAAGAGAAGATTGGGTACAAATAGGATTTCTTATGCAAATAGGATTTCTTATGCAAATAGGAGTCTGATTTCTGTATTATTATAAATATGAGGGTAGAGCATGTGTAAAAGGACATCTGAAAATCATCACCAGAGTGAGGGATTAGAATCATAAAGCTCCGATTTGTAAAAGCAAAGAAGAGACTCGAGGAGTGTATTTGAGTAATAAAAGAGTATCACCTTGTTCTTGTCCGTGGACGTAGGTCGGATCTCAAAATCCACCGAACCACGTTAAATCATCTTGTCTGATTGGCGTATTTTCTTGTTTTCCGCTAAAGTTTGCTTTTGGTTTCCCGCATAACTAAACAAATTCACAGTTGGAGGAGGATTGCCTCGGAGGTGATATTCCCGTATTACCCTGAGACCAAAATCCACCGTCAACAGTTGGCGCCGTCTGTGGGGAACTTCACAAAAAGCAGTTCACGTGATAAGACAAATGGCGGAGGATGGAAATCACCAACCAGGAGGTCCGGCAGTGGACTGGATGAAAAAAATGGAAGATAGCATGAGGTCTATGATGGATCGACTAGAAAGAATGGAAGGAGCAAAAAATGAGAAAACTGAAACCGAGACCGGACAGAGGAGGAAAGAGAGGGAAAGAGGGAAAAGAGTAGTAGATGTAAGCGAAAACGAGGGACCCAGAAAGAGAGGACCCTATGGGATAAGATCTGAAGTGGTAGGAAGAGAGCCACGATCAGAAGACACATGGGAAGAAGAAGAGGAGGAACAATCACCTGACCCCTCCTCCGACGGATTTTACAGCTCCGAGAGGGAAGATAGAAAGTACAACGAAGACGTACAAGAGAACTCCGAGCTTAAGGAACACCGCGCCCGGAACGACAGGAGAACAGAAGGACACAGAAGACGACACGGGGGCACAGCCCGTGAAATAAAATCTTGGTTGAAAAAAGAGATGACCAGATGGGAAGAAAGCCTCAAGATCGGCGCGGGAGACACCCGAGGCGAGGAAGAGGGGTCTCCCCTTACAGAAGAGATAAGGTCAGCACAGTTCCCGAAGCGATTTAACATGCCAACCATGGCACCATACAAAGGCCACTCCGACCCAAAATCCCACATCGAGAATTTTGTCCTCCTGATGGAAGTACAGGGAGTGACGGGCGACGCCATATGCAAAGTATTTCCATTAACGTTAGGTGGGCCTGCCATCCTATGGTATAGAAGTAGGGGTGTCAAAACGAATCAACGAATCGAATTCGTATCGAATCCTAAACGAATCGAATCAAAATATGATGGATTCGTATTCGATTCGTTTATTAAACGAATCCTAATATCAGGATTCGTATTCGATTCGTTTATTAAACGAATCGAATACGAATATTTGTTTATTCGTTTAGTCAATGATATTATTTAATAAAATAATTTACCACACTTGGTTTACATTAATTCTTCATAAATATATACATATTTCATATGTAATTAATATATTTACTAAAAATATTTCACCAAATATTGAAAACATTAATTTTTCTATGATAATTAGCTATAATTTTTCGAATCTTAATTGAAAATTAACAAGAACTAGTAAATAAAAATAATAAAACGAATCCTAAACGAATAAACGAATCAATGAGTTTAAATTCGTATTCGATTCGTTTAATAAACGAATCGAATCGAATTGACCCATTTATTAAACGAATCTATTTTTTCAAACCCGTATTCGCTTTAAAGCGAATCGAATCGAACGAATAAACGAATCCTGACCCAAATTGCCACCCCTATATAGAAGTCTGGCCCCGGGGAGCATCCAGAGCTTCTCTCTGCTTAAGAAATCGTTTATCCGGCACTTCAAAGGAGCCTGCACCCCTAAAAAAACAATAGGAGAACTAAGGCTCATGAAACAGGGAGACGACGAGACACTGAAAAGCTTCATTGAAAGGTACCACAACACTGTACTCGAGGTCGGAGGGTACGAATCCCAAGAAGCCCTGGAAAGTCTGAAAGGGACCCTAAGGGTCGGAAAACTATGGACCCACCTGAGGATCCATGAGACACCAGACTACGCTACCGCACTGGAGGTAGCTAGGAAATACGTCCTACTAGAAAGCGAGGAGAAAGTATCCCGGAGGGGGATAACCGCCAGAGAAAGGGTGACAAGGAGATAAGACAATCGGCGACCGGAAAGAGAATTTCGGAAGTTCAATCCAAGACCCAAAGAGTTCAAGCCAATGGCACATAAGGATCAAGGAAAAGGGCTCTCAACTCAAGTAAACCATGTGGTCCGAGAGGAGGCGTATATTCCCCTAAGCAAGCCGCCAGGGGAAATCATCATGGAGATACGAGAGAAAGGCCTCTTAATAGAACCCGACCTCAGGAGGTTTCCCCCAGACAGAAAAAACAAAAGGTCCTACTGCCTACACCACAATCTAAAAGGGCACACAACCGATGAATGCAAAGACCTGCGGGAACAAACGGAGGACCTGGCCCGGAACGGGTACCTGAACAATTACATCGACCACGAGATCATGGCCGCCAGGCAAAGGGCAAGGAATCGAGAGGTAAACGTCATCACAGGAGGGGCAATGCTGGCCGGGGACTCTAACCGGTCGAGAAAGAATTACAGCCGAGCACGGGGGACAGAGGTGCTGAAAACAGAAAAAATCCCAAACCCACAAGGAAATCGGTCAACACCCATTATGTTCACCGATGAAGACGCTCAGGGGGTAAGTTTCCCCCACGATGACGCACTAATAATCAAAGCAACGATCGGCGGCACAGAAGTGGACCGAATCCTGGTGGATCCTGGGAGCGCGGTAGACATAATTTCCAAAGAGACTTTGGAGAACCTGTGGGTAGAATACACAGCTCTAACCGAGGACAGCACCCCCCTGTACGGATTCGGGGGTTCAACGGTCATCCCCCTGGGAAAAATTCAGTTAGCAATGACGATCGGGGCTGCCCCCAAAACCCGAACGATCATGATAAACTTCACCGTAGTAGACTGCATGAGCAGTTATCAAGTCATTGTCGGCCGCCCCTTCATGATGAGAACCAAGGCCGCAATGTCCTGTCATTACTTGAAATTGAAATTCCCTACGAAAATTGGAAGAAGTAAAACTATTCGGGCCAAAGAAAAGCATAAGAATAGGGGGAAGTCTAGACGAGGCCCTAAGAAAAGACTTGTTGGAATGTCTACAAGAGTACCCCGACGTTTTTGCATGGGGACACGATGACATGCCCGGAATCGACCCAAAATTCGTAAGCCATCGGTTAGCAGTGAACCCATTACACAAGCCAGTAAAACAGAAGAGGAGAATATTCAACCAGGAGCGGTGCGGAGCAATAGCAACCGAGGTAGAAAAATTGCTGAAAGCCGGTTTCATCCGGGAAGTAAAATACCCGGAATGGGTGTCCAACGTGGTATTGGTGAAAAACTCTAACGGAAAGTGGAGAATGTGCGTAGATTTCACCGACCTCAACAAAGCATGTCCAAAAGACAGCTTTCCCCTCCCAAATATAGACCAACTGGTAGATACAACAGCCTGCCAAGGGCTGCTAAGCTTCATGGACGCTTTCTCGGGATACAATCAAGTCAAGATGCACCCTGCGGACGAGGAGAAGACCACCTTTATCACTGACCAAGGGCTGTACTGTTATAAAGTAATGCCTTTCGGATTGAAGAATGCAGGGGCGACTTTCCAGAGACTGGTGAACAAAATCTTCAAACCGCTCATCGGCACAACCATGCTGGTATATGTCGACGACATGATAACAATGTCCGGAGAACCAAGAGACCATATCGCCGACCTGAAGAAAACCTTCGAACTCCTGAGAAAACACAATTTAAGGCTCAATCCGGAGAAGTGTGCATTCGGGGTAGCCTCAGGAAAATTTCTGGGCTACATGGTAAGTTCACGAGGCATTGAAGCAAACCCGCAAAAGATACAAGCCGTGCTAGACCTGAAATCACCCCGGACAGTTAAGGAAGTACAAAGCCTTACAGGAAGAATCGCCGCACTCAACCGGTTCATCTCACGAGCAACCGACAAGTGCCATCCTTTCTTCAAAGTCATCAAAAAAGCACAAAAAGGGGTCGACTGGACACCTGAGTGCGAAGAAGCCTTCCAGCACCTAAAACAATACCTGGCACAGCCCCCTCTCCTAGCCAAACCCCTCCCAAGGGAGACACTGTATCTATACCTGGCCGTTTCAAAACACGCAGTAAGCTCGGCACTGGTACAAGAGACCGGCCATGTCCAGAAACCGGTTTACTACGTCAGTAAAGCCCTGCTAGACGCAGAAACTCGATACCCCATGCACGAGCTCATTGCCCTATCCCTGGTCACTGCAGTACGGAAGCTGCGACCCTACTTTCAGGCCCATCCTATCAAGGTATACACGGATTATCCCCTGAGACAAATCTTGCAGAAACCAGAGGCCTCGGGGAGACTGATGAAGTGGTCAGTAGAAATAAGCGAGCACGACATCTCCTACCTCCCAAGAACAGCAATAAAAGGGCAGGCCTTAGCAGACTTCATAGCATAACTCACGGAACCGCAGGTCTTGGCCGTGGAAGAAGACAGATGGGAAATGTCTGTAGACGGATCCGCAAGTTCGCACGGCTACGGAGCCGGGGTAGCACTAAAAAGTGAAAAGGGAGAAGAAATACTGTTCGCCCTCAAATTTGCCTTCAAAGCTACAAACAATGAAGCAGAGTACGAGGCAATACTGGCCGGACTAAGGCTATGTACGGTAGTAGGAGTCCATAACGTAGTAATCAGGAGTGATTCTCAGCTAGCAATACAACAGCTGAAAGGGGACTTTCAATCCAGAGAACCAGCCATGGTAGCTTACCTAGCCAAAGTAAAGAAATGGGTGGAAAAAGTGGGAAACGTACTCTTCGAACAGGTCGGACGAGAAGACAACTGCGAAGCAGATTCCCTAGCCTGACTCGCCTCTTCTATGAGGACAGAAAACCCCAGGGTAGTCCCTCTTATATACCTCCGAGAAAGAAGCATAGGGGAGATAGAGGTAGACGTACTGGAAGAAGAAAACAAAGATTCATGGATGCAACCGATCAGGAGGTACCTGGAAACAGGAGAAACCCCTAAAGATAAAAAGGAGGCCAGGAAGCTGAAGTTCAAGAGCACCAAGTTTTCCCTGATTGAAGGAGTACTTTACCGGAGAGGATACACCGTACCCCTCCTAAGATGCTTAGCACCAGAAGAAGCAGACTACGTGCTCAGGGAGATTCACGCAGGCATCTGCGGAAGCCACGCCGGGGGAAGATCAATCGCCTTCAAAGCCTTGAGGCAAGGGTTTTACTGGCCAACCATGCACGAGGATGGCGTAAGGATAGCACGGAAATGCGAGGGATGCCAAAAGAATGCCAACCTCTACCATCAGCCGGCGGAACAGCTGACCACCATATCCAGCCCCTGGCCCTTCGCACAGTGGGGGCTAGACATTATAGGGCCGATGCCGAAAGGACGAGGTCAGGCGAGATATGCAATCGTGGCCATAGACTACTTTACCAAATGGGTAGAGGCAGAACCATTGTCCACCATCTCGGAGAAGAAAGCCACAGAGTTCCTGAAGAAAAATATAATCTGCAGGTTCGGGATCCCCCAAGCAATCATCACCGACAACGGAAAGCAATTCGACAGCAGGGGATTCAGAAAACTTTGTGAAGACCTCCAGATAACCTTAAAATTCGCCTCGCCGGCCCATCCCAAGTCGAACGGGCAGGTTGAAGCCACCAATAAAACCATCAAGTCAAACCTGAAAGCTCGACTCGGATCAAGCAAAAGCCTATGGGTCGAGGAGCTACCAGAGGTACTGTGGGCACACCGAACGACCTTCAAGGACTCAACAGGAGAAACACCCTTCTCCCTATCATACGGATGTGAGGCCGTCATTCCGGCAGAGATCGGAATATCAACCCACAGGGTCCGCCACTTTGAGAACGAACGGAACGAAGAACTTATCAAAAATCACCTCGACCTGATCGAAGAAAGAAGAGAGCAGTCAGCAGTAAGAGCAGCCATCTACCAACAGAGAATGGCCCGATTCTACAAAAGGAGAGTTCGGACCCGCTCCTTCCTGCCAGGCGATCTAGTGCTAAGAAAAGTGACTCTGAACACCCGACGACCTGAAGAGGGTTCGTTAGGTGCCAAGTGGGAAGGACCTTACAAAATCACCGAGGTAGCAAGACTAGGGGCCTACATCCTAGAGCATCTGGACGGCATGAGGTTGAAGAAACCATGGAACGCCGAGATGTTAAGAAAGTACTTCCCGTAAAAATCAACTTCTATTTTCTTTTTTGCAGAAACCGGACAAAAATACCGAATCGGAACAACTGTTGTAAAGAGGGCGGCCCGCCCCCAAACATGAATAAAATTTCATTTTCTGGCAAAGTCCTTTAAAAGTAAAAGCAACCACCACTGAGACAAACAGATCGGGGTCGGGCGATGTCCCACCGAGTCTGCCCTTGGACTGGGGACGTAACATTCCCCCAGGACCAAGTGATTCAAACAGCTCGGGGTCGGGCGATGTCCCACCGAGTCTGCCCTTTGGACTGGGGACGTAACATTCCCCCAGGACCAAGTGATTCAAACAGCTCGGGGTCGGGCGATGTCCCACCGAGTCTGCCCTTTGGACTGGGGACGTAACATTCCCCCAGGACCAAGTGATTCAAACAGCTCGGGGTCGGGCGATGTCCCACCGAGTCTGCCCTTTGGACTGGGGACGTAACATTCCCACAGGACCAAGTGATTCAAACAGCTCGGGGTTGGGCGATGTCCCACCGAGTCTGCCCTTTGGACTGGGGACGTAACATTCCCCCAGGACCAAGTGATTCAAACAGCTCGGGGCAGCTCGGGGTCGGGCGATGTCCCACCGAGTCTGCCCTTTGGACTGGGGACGTAACATTCCCTCAGGACCAAGTGATTCAAACAGCTCGGGGTCGGGCGATGTCCCACCGAGTCTGCCCTTTGGACTGGGGACGTAACATTCCCCCAGGACCAAGTGATTCAAACAGCTCGGGGTCGGGCGATGTCCCACCGAGTCTGCCCTTTGGACTGGGGACGTAACATTCCCCCAGGACCAAGTGATTCAAACAGCTCGGGGCCGGGCGATGTCCCACCGAGTCTGCCCTTTGGACTGGGGACGTGACATTCCCCAAGACCAAATGATTCTAACAGCTCGGGGTCGGGCGACGTCCCACCGAGTCTGCTTCTTTCGTCTGGGGAGGTAACATTCCCCCAGAACCCAAATCTTTCACTCAACTCGGGGTCGGGTTACGTCCCACCGAGTCAGCCGCTTTGGTATGGGGAGGTAACATTCCCCCAGAACCCAAGCCTTTCACTCAACTCGGGGTCGGGTTACGTCCCACCGAGTCAGCCGCTTTGGTCTGGGGAGGTAACATTCCCCCAGAACCCAAGTTTTTCGCTCAGCTCAGGGTCAAGATACGCCCCACCGAGTCAGCTCTCCGGACCGGGGACATAACATTCCCCCAGGGTCCAAATGCCTCACTCTTCCCGAGGTCAAGCCAGACCCCTCCGACTCATGCTGACCCCTGATGGGCCTTAAAATTGCTAGGATAACAAGAAGCATAAAAAGAGAAGAAGAAGAAGAAATAAATAAATAGACATAAATATATGTATGTACATAAATACAAATTGTAATATTATTACAAAAAAAGTTAAAGTGTACATAGGGCCCCGGTAGGGTTACCCTTTCTCATTCAGCCCGCACAGGGGCAGGAACCTCTTCTTCAGCTGGCTCAGGTGGCGGGTCGAGCGGCTCGGCATCAGGAGGAGGAGCTACTGTTTCAACCTCGGCAGCAGGGAAGACCTCTGCTTCAAAGATAGGAGGAGGGATCTCAAAGCAGTCCTCGCCCGCGGCAGGAACCTCTGGTCTTTCTTCATGAGGAGCCCCGGAAGCCGGAACAACCGAAATGGGGGCGGGATCCATCACCTCCTCAGGTAGGGAAGGGAGCCACTTCCGAAACTCCTCCTCGGATATATCCCCCTTGCAATAACTGATGGCCGCACGAATGGGGTCCATGTTCAGACTTGGCAGCACCATTGGAATTAAATCAGCGCAATCACCGACGCCCTCAAGGCGGATAGCCTCCTTCTCGGCCTCAAGCTCACTCTCCCTCTTCTCAAGCTCGATCTCTCTCTCCTTGAGATCAACCTCTCTCTCCTCAAGCTCGGTCCTCTTCCTCTCAAGACTATCTCGGGCCCGTGCAACCTACTCGTCTTTGTTCTTCAACTTGCCCTCAACACTTGCTACCTTCCCCTTCAGAATGCCAATCTCAGATTGGGCAGCCTTCAGGTCTTCCCTGGCATTATCAGCAAGCTTTCTTTCCAGCACAGCGGCAGCCTTAAGAGCCTTGTTCACTTTGAAATTCTCAACAGCAGCCGCCTCTTGATTCTTAATCACCTCCTCCCGGTCAGCCAGTTTTGCTTCCACCTCGGAGAGACGATTTTGAAGCCTCTGAGCCTGACCACCCTCGGACAACAGAGTAAGAAGAAGACCCTTATTCTTGGCCATGAGGTAGTTGGCCTGCACAAAAAAAAAAGGAGAAAAGGAGTCAATACATAAAATAAAAAGAACCAAGACCCAAAAACCGAGAAGGGAAGTGAAAATACCTTCGCCATCTGAGAACTCATCTCAGTCACAACACCTTCGGGAGATACGTCCTCATACCTCGAAACCTCCCCCGGAGGAATCACCTCGGCCAATTCATTAAAGGCCGGCACTAAGTGTGAGGTAGCCTCCCGAATGTTCTCTCCCAAGTCATCCGCCCCGAGGACCACAGGGCCCTTCCGTTTTTTGGAGGAGCCTTCAGAGGACTTCCTCCCCCTACGAACGTCCTTCCTCTTAACCGGAGCAGCTCCCTCATCTTCTTCCTCTTGAGCCAACTCGGTCTCCTCGGTCCCGAACTGACGCCTCCTCTTCCTAAGAGGTTTCGGCGGACTAGCAAAGCGAGCAGATCCTGACGATTGCCCGCCAGAAGGTGAAGATAGTCCCCGAGCACTCGTTTGAACTTGTCCTGGAGGCACCTTCTCAACAAGATCAGGCTGCACCCGAGAAGTTCCAACCTCGGCTTGACCGGTTTTCTTCATGGTACCGGCTAACTTCTCAAGAAACTTCGGCCTTTTCGACATGCCTACAAAAAGCAAAAGCAAAAAGAGAAATCAGGACCGGAGCATATAAACAGAAGAAGAAAAAGGAAGAGAGACATCAAAATAAACAAACAAGGAAGACAAAACGAACAGCAGGCATCTACCTATCCGACCCGAGACATCCGTGGGGACAGCCCGAATAAGGCCAGACACAATAAAAGCCGCGTCATTTACCAGCTCCCTCCAGTGGGCGGCATACCGACGAGCCCAAAATACTCGCCGCCGGACCCGGCGGGAAACTTTGGGAGCATCCCTCCAACAGGCTAAAAAGAACATAAGAAGAAGGGTAAGAACCCAAACAAAAAAAGGGGGAAAGAAAGAAGCTAAAGGACGATCTCCTAACCTCCCACCCTGAAGATATCCGGTACTAAGGTCTCCCCTTCATCCGACCTCAAGGTCCGCCCCAAATCCCCAGTGGCCCAGAACCAGAGATCTTTGAAGTTCTTATTGGAGTCAGGGAGTTTCTTAACGACATTTGACGAGCTGTCATAAGCTGAAAGGTAATACCATCCATGGTACGACCTGGGATTAGCCTTCAACCGATATAGCCTCTTCACCTCTTCAAAGGAAGGTTCGCCAAGTCCTGCTCGATGCCAAGCCACATACAACCCGGCCAGAATCCTCCAACTGTTTAGACTCAGCTGACAGGGGGCGATCTCCATCTCGGCCAATATCCAAGCAAAATAAGGTTGAATCGGCAGCCGTAGCCCGCACTCAAAGAAGACAGGAAAGAGTGCCACCGAACCCTCATCAGGTTGGCTAGCATGATCCATTGGGCCGGGAACTTCTAGAGCAATGTCTATTGGGATGCTGTATCGTTGCCGCAATAGCGCCAGATCATCCTCGGTTATCTTAGAATGACGGTTCATATCCAGAGCCGACGACCCAAGTTCTCCAGGCTCTGGGTCCTTCCGAGGAACTCTCTGATGGTAAGAGTCATTTTCAATCTCAGAATGAGTGGGGGTAGTGTCGAGATCTTCTACACTAGGCGCCCCTGAGCCCGAGGAGAGCTCTTCGGCAGGGGGAGTCGAGATTTTGGCAGGCTTTTCGGAGGAAGAACTATTGTCAGACATCCCTGACACCCAGAAAAACAGAGAAGGGAGGAGAATCAGTCTATGAGGAGCTACCCACGGCGTCCGTGCTAAACTAGATAGGGAGTCTCTAAAGAGTGCCCTAAAGCAAAGACCCAACAAAATCCACAAGTCTCTCCCTAAGCAAAACAAACAAAACAGAGTCACAGCATACAAAAGAGGAGAAGTCGCTCAGAAGACTTACTTTTTTTCTCAAAACAGCAGGTTGTACGGCGCGGCGGTGCCCGTTCCTTAGGTGCTCAGCAACGGAAAAGAAGAAGACCACGGTTCAGCTTCAAGAACACAGAGTTGAACGAATCGCAGAAAAATTCTCAGAAGAAAAGGAGAAATTGCCGAAAAAATGGAACAGTGGAAGCCCCGTTTTCTTATAGTCGTGACTGGGACGCACATCGCCGTCGGTTTTGGCGGGGACCCGGCGGATGTTTGACAAGTGTCAAACATTAGAAGAAACCCTAAAGTCGATTTGATGGGCATTTAAGAAGACATGACGGTTGTGCGTCTCGAGGAAAGAATTATTGAAACGGCAAGAAGATTCTTTTTTGCATTCTGGGACGACTACCAACAAAGGCAATCAAGCACACCCTCTTCATATAGTTCCCGGTACCAACTCACATACTCGTTGGAACCGAGAACTAGGGGACAGATGTTGATGGTGTTTTCAGGCACTACAACATTCAAGGCAGCACGACAAGGACAAAAGGGTAAATTTTCTCTCTAGTTAAGATCATGTAGCCGACCCGACCACAAACATGGGAAAACCGACCACTTTGGTTCATATGACCGAGCACTATAGAGGTCGGCAGGAACACTCTCAGCATAAAAGATTGTCACGGCCGACCTCATTAAAGACCGACCAGACAACGGGCCGTGTTCAAGACAATAGCACCTCATTCTTATGGATAAGATAAGAAAGATATCCTACTCTCGCAAGGAGAAGGAGTCAGAATCCAAAAGGGAATACGAAAGAAGAAGACATTACCGGATCAGGAAACCATACTAGAAGAGAAGATTGGGTACAAATAGGATTTCTTATGCAAATAGGATTTCTTATGCAAATAGGAGTCTGATTTCTGTATTATTATAAATAGGAGGGTAGAGCATGTGTAAAAGGACATCTGAAAATCATCACCAGAGTGAGGGATTATAATCATAAAGCTCCGATTTGTAAAAGCAAAGAAGAGACTCGAGGAGTGTATTTGAGTAATAAAAGAGTACCACATTGTTCTTGTCCGTGGACGTAGGTCGGATCTCAAAATCCACCGAACCACGTTAAATCATCTTGTCTGATTGGCGTATTTTCTTGTTTTCCGCTAAAGTTTGCTTTTGGTTTCCCGCATAACTAAACAAATTCACAGTTGGAGGAGGATTGCCTCGGAGGTGATATTCCCGTATTACCCTGAGACCAAAATCCACCGAAATATAAATTTTGTTATTCACATCTAATGTGTTTATCTCAATATCATCTTTATATAACGAAACACTTTAGTGTTCTAGAATATAAAGGTTCACCCGCAACGGGTTAAACACTGATATAAAGATAATGTTTCTAGTCAAACTAGTTACATTATAACAGTTTCCAAATTTAAGTACACACCCGAAGGTTGTTCCTAAGCTTAGGTATCTACGGTTGAAACAACGACTTTCGTCCTGTTTCCAATTCGCAGATTAATCTCAACTGAAGTCAGTATCCTGCTCATAGCAGATTCTGAACATCAGTATGTATTTATGTACCACACTAAGTATTTAAAATCAAATTTCAATACTAGTAATGAACATAATATTGACAAACATATTTGAAGTCAGAGCCTTGCTCGTCTTCAATTCCTTCATGTCTGCTTTGTCCAAACGGCAGTCACGATTCCACGATCCCGTTTGCTACAATTTAAGCAGACATTTTGGGATATGTCCTTTATCTTCCCAGAAGATTATAATGATTTTGCCTTTGCCCTTTTCACATTCCAGAAGCCTTTGGCCAAGCCTTGGGTTTCTAGAATATCGAAGTAAGGTGCGCCTTGCGCTACTTGCCTTATTGCAAATTTTGACTTTATCTCCTTGAAAATAGTCATTAACTCTCCAAGAGTTATTAATTACAATTTGTACTTCTAAAATCTAAAGATAGATTTATGAAGATCCTTTAATTTCATTATCATACTTTAAGGATCTAATCCTTAGTTCTGATTCAGAATTTAAGGAGTCTATTTCGACAAGCTTAATGGATTAAGCACTAAATTTATCATCACATAAATCTTCCAAAGATTATGCTCTACTATTTGCTTAACTCCGGGCTTAGGCCTAATATGTTATTTTATCAAATAAAGTAACTTATTATTTTCCTGGACCATCCTGAAATTATTCCCAATTTGAAAATTAAACCATTTAAATACATTTTCCCTAGGATTATGTTTTAAATGTCAATCTTTCAATTTTATCTTGATTCTAATAGTCCAACTATTTAATCAACGATTTCAAGTACTTTTAAATATAATGATTTTATAGTCCAACTATATTAATCAACTATACTTTTAATTATATCAAATATATTGATTATTATAATCCAATTATATAACCAACTATAAATGAATAGTTTGAATACAGTCCAACTGTTTTTATAAAACAACGTTTTAAATATTAGTCCAACTAATATTTAATTTATTTGACGAATGATATTTGTTTGAGCGCGTATGGCAAGTAATTAAACGAATATTGCAAATTCAATTCTTGCCTCCCATTATTTTTCGGCGAGCCTCTAACCCTCTGTCGAGTACTTGGGAAACCGTGTTTCCTAGCGGGCTAGGATCCCGTTAAATATCACACAATCTTGACTTTGGCCAACAAATTGTATTATAATTAACTAGGTAGATCTCTAAGATCAATTGGATCCAATCCAATTCCTAGATCCAGTAGGGGGACATCCAAGTCCGAAACATATATCTTATATATGCCAATATATCCAATATATTGCCTAACCTTTTTTCCTCTGAATCAACTAAGCATTGGCTTTGGCACAACAAACTTAGTGATCTCAGTTAAGCGTGACCCATTGACCATGGAAAGCTTCGTAATCAATGTCGATTGACAAGAAGTGGTCTTGACTTTGGCCAACAAACCACAACTTGGACAAGACACTGATATGGAACAAAGCTCTCGTAATTCAAACACATCCTCGACGGGCAAAGGCCTTGACTTTGGCCAACAAGCCAATGTCGGTCTTAAATCTTAAGTAAGAATCACTCAATGGAAGGAAAAACGCTTAATATTTTGCGAGGATTTTTCGAGTGCAAATTGACAACCAATTTATTATCTTCGTTAAGGTTTCATCATCATACACCCTTAAACATGCATTCTAAATACATAAAAAAGCGCGTATAAATAAATAATAATGATATGCGGATGGATACTTAACACATTGATCCTAGATCAAATCTCTCTCTTTCTCTCTCCCGCTAGCACATGTATTACTTCTACCCGTTACACTACACTTCTAAGGAAACCTCATTTACATTGAGGGGAATAGTTGAAAAGAGAATACAAAGAGTAAGGAGGTAATAAGGCTGGACACGCAGGTCCAATTTAATAAATTCTAAATTTATTACAATAATTTCTAAAATTTCCCCACCCATCTAATATCCATCTGATATACATTATTCATGCATCGCAACCATGTATTCACACAAGCATGTTATCAATCAATCTAATTAAATTAATTAATCTGATAATTAGTGATCATCCAATGTTCAAACAACGATTTGATTTTGCGCGAGTCAAACTCGTTTTGCGAATAGGTACTCAAAGCATTAATTCTCGAATTAAATTAAATTACGAAATTAAATCCAATTCAATTTGTATTTAATACTAATTCGCTATTTAATTCCAAATTAAATACTACACTTTATTAATAAACCTTTACAATTTAAATTCCAAATTTAATCGCTACGGGTCTCAAAGCCCGATTAACGTCCAACGTCAATTTAATTAAAGTCCAATGCGCTTTTAATTAATTTCTTTAAGGCGTGGACTTTTTGGTCAACTCGGGTCGAACCCAATAACCAAAGTCCAATCCGGGAGTTACCCCATAAGCCCAGAAATCAATTTAGGCCCATTAGGCCCAATTAAACTTTAAAGGTCCATTAGTCGCATTTGGGCTTTATGGAAGCGATTTTGGCCTCAATTGGATCCAACCAATTTGGCCTAAACCTAACTTGGTATAATCAAGCCCAATAAGCCCATTTACAACTTTAAAAGTCAAATTTCCAAAATTAGGCCCAATATAATTAAATTACAAATTCAAAATTCCCAATTTAATTACCAAAGTGTATAGCATTATTAATCACCCAAATCAATATTTCCAAAACATCAAATTAGCCTAATTAATCATGCTTATCATGCTTATCAACAACAAAACATGTCCAACACATTTCATCAAAAATCAAACCCATATACATGTTATATTGCTCTCGGCCAATGGGAAATTTTATGTCTAAATCAAATTCAATCCAATTAAATTCAATTCAACATTAAATCAATATTTCCAATTGATTTCGAACACATCCAATGATCAAAAAATCAAAATCCAAGACAATTTAGGGCATGCTCATTCTCGGCCAACACAAGAAATTTGGGGAAATTTGTTCCAAACAAAATGTAATCAAATTGATCCAATCAACACTTAATTAAAACACATTTAAGCATACTAATTCATCCAATTTCATTAAATCATGCTCAAATTCATTTTACCCAAATTTTAAGCCCTAATCAAATTTCATGCTTTTCAATCGCTCTGATACCATTGTTGGAGATCTCTAAGTCCCGAGGATCGATTATCAAGCATAAAATACATGTGTGAATAACAATGAGGGAGTTGCGGAATACTCACATGGATCGGTTGAGCGACGCGGGAGGTAACAAAAATCCATTTTCTGCTCACTGGTGGTCACGGCAGTGGGCTGTGACAGTCCTCCATTTTCGGTCTTTGGTTGATCAATCTTCAAGCTCCAAGCTTTCCATTTTGATTCCAAGCTCATGGGTGGACTTCCCTATCACCTTCGCATGACTTCGTAGTGTGCTAGCACTCCCGATTTTGCCATAAAATCACGACTTTTGCTTCCCATTGCTCTTAGTTTTCTGGGCAGAAAACAGAAGCAAGAACAGCCCTTGTGGGCGTGAGAGAGAAGAAGAATTGAGAGAGAGAAGAGCTGTGATGGTTGGTAGGAAAAAAATGTATCAAATACACTTTGTTTTATTTTTACAAAATCAATTAATTGATTTCCAAAAATCAAAACAAATACCAAAATATTTAAATATATTAAATGTCAATCAAGCTTTCAAAAAGCTTTCCAACCACTCCCATCAAGTCACATCATTCAATCAATCAATGGTCACATCACTCAAAGTAACATGTGATTTGACGCTTGATGTGACTAGCGATTTGACGCTTGATTTGACTTGCGTGGCGCACTCGAATTCGAAATGCGAATGCGCTCGCAAATAATCCTGGGCTCGGGTTCGCTAATTCCAAATTAATGAATTTTCCGTTGTGACGTAATTAAATCTAATTTAATTAAATAATCATGCCAAGCATAATTACTATTCACGTCGCTAACGAATTAATTCTAAATTAACTCGTTCGCCCGAATTAAAATCCGATTTTAATTCCGTATCGAAATCCAATTTCGTTTAATATATCGAATATATTAATTAATCGATTAATTCCAAATTAATCGTCATCTCTCTTTAATTAATATTTTATCCCAGATAAAATATCTCCTCAATTAATCCCAGATTAATTTTCTCTCTCATCTAATTAATCCCAGATTAATTAAAAGTGTGAGTCATACGTCATCGGTGAATCTTCGGGAAGCGACCCATGAGATCCCCGTATATGTTGGCAGTAAATACGGTCGTCGGACTATCCGAACACGTAAGTACCTAGTACTACGTTTATACCGATTTACAAGACAATGTTGGCTTCTAGCAAAGCGCCATGCCTACCCAATTCTCCAGAAATATCCTTACAGGAATATAAGGATCTATATCAGGCATAGTATACGTAGTATTGCGTATTTCGATCCAGTATCGGATGATCACATGCAAGGCCTGGGGCTGGTACAGTGTCTGCCCCGTACGAAGCATATATCGGATAACGAGCAACTAGTCTCTTTATTATCGGATAATCATGACCAAGTCATATTATCCCGACGGTTGCAACCTTTTTAGAGAACCAGTTCTGTATCCCTACGCGATCATCATATCCATATGACTGGAGTGATACTTCCGTCTTGACATCACACCCAACACACTACGATTCTCAATATACCCAGCAGAGGCGTACACAGAACCTGTTAAAGCCCTGGATGACCAAAACCAAAGTATATTGATTGTCGCAAGTATTAGCGGTGCAAGTCTCAGGTTAAGACCAAATACACCTACCCTGATTTCGGACTTCCATAGACACATAGTCATACTACCAATGGAATTCCGAGGGGGTCTATCCAGAGCGAAGCTGTTTTCCGTACCATCGGTAAAACACAACCTCCTATTACACTTGCATGAGTATCCTATACCCAAATATATGAGAACTATGCCGTTTATGCCCTCACAACACGCACAAGTGTAATACTAGTCTTTTACGTATTTATCGATGTCCAATCTCAATAATACTCTGACTAGGGATATTTAATGATTTATCCTTCGTGGACTGATACTGTCTCATATCATTCTCAATCCAGGAACAAATCATAAGGACCTCCTATCATTTATACATCTAGGTGATCTAATCACAAATGATAAGAGTGCAATCTCCTTTGTCACATAGTTAATTTGTACAACAACATCATGATCTGTACAAATAGTGACGCTATGGGTCATAATTGTCCAACAGGAGCAACCACCCAAGTGATCATTGCACATTCAACTACAACCCAGAGTAGCAAAATCATAAGATTTTTATATGGCATAGTAATAAAGGTCTTACATATCCCACTGAACCATATTATCCTTTTTATCCACCATACGCCTAAGAATTTCCTCAAGAACTAGAACGATCCGTGGAGGAATGGATCGTTGACATGCTTAAGAAATGAGAAGCTAAATTTGATGCAATCTTTCAGAGTTAAACAAAATCCTTACAAAGACTGAAAGACAAATTGAGACAACTAAACAATAATCATGGTTACATACCTCAAGGAACACTGTTAGATGACACTGAAGAAGCCCTCGAGAGTCAAGAGATTCACAAGGACATCGTAATAGGGAGAGAGACAGAGCCATATAAAGAGTCAAAAGTATCATGTCAAGAGCACGAACAAGCAGAGTCTCAAATCGAACTAGATAACTCTTCATTCAATGAGTGCATTTATGAGGAGACACAAGTATATGGTCTACGCATACCCCACACACCAACAGAGAAAGATGAGATCTTAGGGACAGACATATCAAACGATGCCAGTCAGGATATATCGACTATGTACCTGCAAATTGACTAAAAAATTAACTCAATAATAGAAGAGCAAGCCCTATCAGAGTGTAGGGCCTATACTAAATTTTCATCTAATGAGGTTAAAGGGGGAAAATTTGGCTTAAATGTGATAGGGCATAAAACAAATAATTTTACATCATCAGATAATAGTTATTGGATTTAATACATAAGTTTGAGACAATATCAAAGTCAACTCATAGTCGAGTGAGGCCTAATTTGTTTTGTCTCGGGAGTTCCAAGAAAAAAATCGACTTATCCATGATGATTATTAGAGTATGAGATAACTAGACCCATAAATTTTTATAATAAACAAGAATAACGACACTCAACAAATTTATAAATTAACTTAATGATACTTTAGTCCCCGTAAATTTAGAAATGTCAACTTTAGTCTATACTATTAATAAAATCTATTAGATTTAAAATTTGTCTGACTTTGACTTTGGAAAAATACTATAGCCCACAAAAAAATATAAAAGACTATTTTTTTTTAAAGAGTTGATACTTAAACTTAATAAATAAATTTAGTATTTCAAAATAATATAGTTATACATGAAATTTTATAAATAGATAATCTTATTTCATTTTTCATACACATAAAAAATTTTAATTTTTTAAGTAGTCATTATTTCGATATTGTAAAATGAAAAATATTTTTTTATTTTTAATTCAATTTAGATATTATAATTAATGATTATTTACGTTTTACTACTAAAGTTATGATAAAATAACAATTGGGTACTATGAATATTAACATATTACACTTTACTACTAAACTTATGTAAAATTTAACATTTTACTACTTTTCCATCTAAACTGTTAGTTGACCGTCTGACCGATGCGTAATCACACGCGTATAACGCAAGCGCACGTATCGTTCAAGTAGTATAAAAAGTATCGATCCCACGAGAACTTAATACCTAATCTATTAATTTTATTAGGTCAAATGATTACTAGTATCTAACAGGTTGTTTGATTGATTTGAAATGGTGATGATTCTAAATTTAAAACAAGTAAATAAAATTGCACGAAAGTAGGTTTAAGAAAATTCAATATTAGGAAATTATTTAGGGTTGTAAACCTTCCAATACATTTTAAAGATGAAGTGGTTATTTCATTTTTGTGTAATATATCGGTTTACTAACCTGGAACACTAAATTATGTGAAAGCCTCTGTCGATGGTCAGACGTAAATACCCAGTATAACCCAATTGAACCATATGTCTATGTCAACCAAATTACCTGGATTCATTAAGTTTAAGTTCCAATTATGGCTACCCCCGCCCGACAGGTATATGTCTATCCTGTAAGGAAATCTATTAAAGGGTTATCTATCCTCAAGGAAGATCGTGGGCTATTAAGTCTAAGGCTGAAACCTAAAATTCATTTGTCAAGTTTATTTTAGATTTACCAGATCAATCTTATTAGTGACCAATTAACAAGACGCATTAATCTTAAGACTTAATAAGTAAACCTTTAAATTACTCAAACTATAAAATAACCCCTTATAAACCGGTGATATTAGAATTCATCACAACCCCAGATAACTAACTTAGTTACGACACATAATTAGGGCTAGTAAAAACTTAAATAAAATAAAAGACATAAAGTAAAATGCTGAAAGTAAATTGCTGAAAAGTAAATGACGGAAAGTAAATGCTAAAATTAAATACTGAAAATTAAATGCTGAAAGTAAATTACTGAAAAGTAATGCTGAAAGTAAATTGCTGAAAAGTAAATTGCTGAAAAGTAAATGCTGAAAGTAAATTGCTGAAAAGTAAATAAAGTAAAAGTACAATAAAAGAAAATGCTGAGGAAAAATGATCCACTTTTATTACTTCTATTTTAGATATCTCCCTTAATATAATATATTAACTTTGCATGATAATTACCAACCAGTTATATAGGCGGTATCCAGATTAAGTCAAATTAATAATTAATTACCAAACGACCAATCAGGCGGTATCCAGTTTAGTCAGGTTAAAACCAATTTAAATAATTACCAACCGACCAATATGGCGGTATCCTCGTTAAGTCAGGTTTTAACTAGTTTATATGTTATAATTAAGGGAGATTAATCTAAATATTAATAATAAAAGTTTTATCTTTTACCCCAGCAAATGGGAGTTACCTCCTCATTACTGAAAAGTAAAAACTGAAAATTAAAGAAAGAAAAGTACTGTGCGTAAAAGTAAATTACGGAAAGTAAAAACTGAAAAGTAAAGAAAAGAAAGTGCGAAAGCAGAAATTAATTACTGAAAGCTGTAAATAAACAAACAAGATACAATCTTCTTAGTATTCTTAAGGAATTCCTTAGAAGAAAGCATGAATTTACAAATGAAATGGCTTGGTATTTATAGGCAAAATTTTGCCTCCATCAAATCATCCACCAAATTCATTATTAATTGCTCCACTAATTACTCCACCAAATCCATTATTAATTGCTCCACTAATTGCTTATCATGTTTGGTGGTGATTTGATAATTTTTATTATTTATTTATTAATTTATTTTTTGCTTTGAAAATGATTGAAAATGACTTTAATAATTACACACAACACACTCCGGATGGTTCATCCATTTCGGGCATGAAATCTTCAGAATTCGAAATTATTTTGTCTTTCAAAGTTGTAGAGCTTTGAGGCTTCTTTAATCTGGAACTTGAATCAGCTCAATCCGGTATCGGAGTAAAAAGTTATGCCCAAAATACGCCAGATGCGCAAAACTGAAATTTCCAAAACTGCACTTCGTTAAAACGCCTTTTCAAGTTTCCAATCTCCAACATTAATATGTCAAGTCCAATTTTTTTGCCCTTATTTGACCCACATTTTGTCCTAAATGATTTCATTGTATCCCAATATTATTTTATCTGCAAAATAAACTAAAACACATCAAAATGTTCATCAAACCCGAGAAACTAAACAAAATATTAAGTAAAAGGGACAGTAAATATTCATATATTTTTCGCTCATCACCGTCAGTTGACCTTTAAAAAGATTGTTTTATCCTCATAATAAAATAAAAATTATAATTATAATTATACCCTTTAAAAACATATTTAAATCTTATATATAACAATAAAATAGATGCAATCAACAATCACATTTATAAAAATACTTTAGTCTCTTAATTGTCTAGAAACCCCAACAAAATAAAGAAATTAATTTACCAAAATAATTTAATAATTAACATTCTCATAATATCCAAAATATTTTAAAGCATAACAATAAAATAGATGTACTCAAGTATCATTAATTCTTTGTTTAATTATATTCTTGGCAGTGAAGTTTAATTATATTCTTTGCAGTGGAGGGGAACAATAAAGACAATGAGTAATCGTATTGTCAATATATTTTTTAGTTTTTATTTTTGTTCTTCCTTTCGTAATGAAAAAATTACCCTTAGTTTTTTTGGAATATTTATAATTTATAATAATTTATGGGTTAAGACTCTTTTATCCTTACGATGTCAGCATGATGTCATGGTCAACTGACGGTCAACTAACAGTTTGGATGGAAAAATTGTAAAATGTTAAATTTTATATAAGTTTAGTAGTTAAATATAATATGTTAATATTCATAGTACTCAATTGTTATTTTATCATAACTTTAGTAGTAAAACGTAAGTAACCCTATAATTAAATTTGATATTTTTTTCCATCAATTATAAATAGTCAATATGAAAATATAATATTTTTATTATTTATTAAAAACAAAAATAGTAATTATACAATATTAATCCAAAAGTAATTTTTTTTTTTTTTACAAAACAAAAGCTAAAATATTTCTTTAGTATTTGTAAGTTTTATGCTTTTGCACTAAATATATATTTTGTCTTATTTATGTATATTTATGTTATTAAAATAATTTGCTTAATTTGTTTATTAAGTTTAAGTGTTAGGTTTTTATTTATGATTTCATTTTTGAAAAAGGTAATATGGTATTTTTGTAAGTTAAAATTGGTCAAAGATTAATATAACTAAATTTATTAATAGCAAGGACTAGAACTGACATTTCTGTATTTACAGGATCAAAGTGTCATTACGTTAATTTGGAGGACAATTAGGTGTCATTTTTCCTTATAATTATGTACATTTTTGAGTTTGAATTAAGGTCATCTGCTTCTATTGTGAATAAGAAAATGAGCGAAATCTCCCAAAATTTGGTACAACTAAAAAAAACTCCTCCCATATTTTAAAACTAAATGAAATCTCCTTGTATAGGGAGGGTTTTTTTTTTTATTAATTTGACTAGTTTAATCTAAATTAAGAAATATTAAAGAGAAAATATTATTTGTATTTATTAATTTAGCGTTACATCTTTTTATTTATGAAAATTACTCAAATAAGGATAAAATTATTTATAGCAAAAACCTTCTGCATGAGATGAAATTTGCTTAATTTTTACTCATTTTCCCTATTGTGAATACGTGCCTGCAAACCTTGTTGTTATAAGAACAAGCAATTGTTTGTTTATCTCGTATGGAGGCCCAAAATGATGAATAATTTGTCGGACTGCTCTTGTGTATTAGACTAGCATTTTTTTCATAATTTTTTTGTTTAATCGTTGGAACCGTCAAATCATCCATTTCGGGCTTAAACGGAGTAGGTAAAACCCCCGATTGTCCTAGACTATTACAAAAAACGCACTCTCTGAATTCGAACTTATGACCTTAAGGTAAGATCCTGAGTCCTTCACCACCAAACTACATCCATTTGGGATATTTTTTCTCCTCTAGTTTTCACACAGTTTGTTTACAAGAAAAGCTTAAGGTCTAGTGAAGGCAAGAGAGTACAGAAACAAAGGCAACTCTAAAAAATTATGCATCTAAAAGAAACAGAAAGGAAAAGAATAATTATCTAAAAGGACTTCTAAAATATTAGCAATGTGTTTTAACTCTAGCATTCTTACACCGTTTTAACTTAGTCAGGGTATTGAAAGTTAATTCTTTAGATGAAATCTCATGGGTGTCCACACAAATATTATTTTTGCACTTTTTTTGGGACACATAACGCGCTGAAAGGGAGCGTGAGATAGATTTTCTCAAACCGACGAACAGTTATCTTCCCACGCACTCACTTCGTCCATATGCCCATGTTTCATGTTGGAATAGTAATCAGACTATATTACTTCACTTTTGTATTCCTAGCCTATAAACATGTTATGAAAGATGCATGAGATTTTTATTGTCAAAAATTATGGGTATTTTAAAATGGAAATTATTAGCTTATTCTGTATTGATTTATAGCTTTGCTTGTTTTTAATCCTGTATCACATTTTATTGAGTCTCATCATCAATAACATATTTATAGCGTCTCAATTTTCCATACATCTATCCGCTTGTATCGAAAGTTCGTTTCCACTAATATTCATAAAATGTCTATCTATATATATATATATTCTCTCAAATGCCAATACTAACAAAAAATTCTTTCACAGAATAATCCATATTTTTCTGGTTTATTGATCGATCAAAGTTGCAGGTGGGGCAACCATTTGGACCAACCTACAAAAATGAATCGATCCCTCCATAACCAGTCATCAAACTTCATTTATTCCACTTATTTTCATCCATGGTTTGAGTCTCATCTCCCACATTATAAAGTGGGGTAGGGCTGTAAGCCCACAAACCCACCATGTCCACGTAGATGAGGCTTCCTACGAGGCTAATTGTCCGCTTTGGAATCTTGACGAAGGTGCCACCAGTGCCCAGGAACTACGCTCCTAAACAATCCCGAACAATTTTATCTCTGTAAGGAGTCTCATCCACGTAAACATGGCGGGTTAATGGGCTTATAGACCTACCCCATATTATAGTCTCACCTATTCACTATAATGTGGAGGTTGGACTTGAACCATAGACTTTGTCCATAAATGGTTAGTTGGTCTAGTGGTACCATAGTGAGACTTAAAATTCGTTTATGGACGAAGTCCATGATTCAAGTCACACCTCTCACGTTATAGTGAAACTACAATATAGGGTAGGGCTATAAGCCCACTAACCCGTCACGTTCACATGGATGAGGCTCCTTATGTCACACCTGTCCCCTTAGGTATGGTAGGGGTGAGACGGAGACTTGAAACAGACGGAGTTTCCCATGTAATATGGACTAATCCTCCAAATACAAAGGAAAAATCTAAAGTGAAAATATCATCATAAGAAAATAGGATCTTCATGATCCAACTCAAAAAAAATATTCATACTAAAACGTAAATACTCTCTGTATCAAAAAGAGGCTCAGTGCCTATAACCAAATAATAATAATACTCAAGAATGACATATCTATAACTATGATCTCAAACATAATGAAGACACTCTACTGTTGGCACAACTTTTCTCTACTGGCAGGAAATGATGATGAAACCACAGATGAAAAATGAATGATCTATTAATCTGCTAATCTGAAAAGTTAAAGAAATGGGTAAGCTCACGCTTAGTGCTATGGATCACAGCTTAGTGTCGTGGATAAACAAGTAACAATGCGGATCGAATAAGTCTTTCATAATATAAATAAATACATAAGCTGTAAATCGATATTTCAAATATTTATTTAAAATCATAAATCTCATTTTTCATAAAAACTCATTCTGCTAAAGAATACTATGTAATAATAAAGTTGTCCATTCATCTATATGCACACTCTAGTGACAATACGGCAAAGTTGGCAACATAGGGCATCCTCACGGTAATAACTGGCATCCGGAGCAAAAAATGGCAACATGAGACCTCATCTCACGGTAAATAATCTGGCACATATAAGTATACGGGGTGCATCCTAACATAAAAATCATTTCGAAAACACATGCTCATATATCTCAAATCATGCAAGTTTCTCATATGTCACAAACACATGATTTCAACATAATCGATATTTGATCCATACTTTTATAGCAAAATATAAACTTTTCTAAAAAAACTAAATCATTTAATGCATTAACTTGAAAATTCATTTAAGAAAACATACATACTATATACTTTTGAAAACATCAATGTTACAAGCTTATCCATGCACCTGGTGAGCTGACTATAGATAAAGGAACTATGCAGCAGAACTGTCCCCGCTTACGGTATCACGATCACCTATAAAGACAAAATAATTATACAAAAATTAAGATTCGGAGGTCCGTTACTACTCGGAATGGTCAGGAAATCACGGAGAAAGACTCAGGAAGTCGGCGACGACATTCTGTCCGACGCAAGGGAGCCACACACCTCCTTTCTTGGTCACGCATGGGCCTCACGCGCCACTGCTTGAGTCGCCCGTGGGTGCCACGCGTCGGCCGGAATCCGAATTTCCTGGCGGCTGAATTTTCGTCTCTCCCTCCCAGTTCCAATACCGCTGACGGTTTGTCAATCGGAGTTCCGGATTAATGGAAAATCAAGAAAAATCATTAAAAATTTCTTACCGGGATTTCTACGAAAATAGGGAGTTTCCCGAGATGAAACCACCACCAAAATAATCCTCTCGTCGAAATCTACACTTTCCCTAAAAGCCCCGGTCAAGATTCGCTCCGGATCGGACGGATCGGGACAAGTCTCTCTCTTTTTCTCTATTTTTTCTTCTTTTTCTCTCTTTTCTCTCTCTCTCGCCTGTTCTCTCTCTCTCACGGCTGCTGGGGTTTTTGCAAAAGAATGAAAAGTGATTAGGTTTTTTTCCCTTTTAATTTTATATATCATAAGGCAATTATCAATTGTCTCCCTAAACTTGTCCCTTTTATCATTTTCAAATATAACTTTTGTAAACTAACCAATCCAGTCCTAAAGTTCTAACACACCAAATTAATAATTTAAAGTATGGGTAAAAATAATTTCGGGGTGTTACAACTCTCTCCCCCTTAAAAGAAATTCCATCCTTGAAATTCACATACATGAGGGTGGAAAAAAGTAAGAATATTTATTATGTATGTCTCCCTCACGCTCCCAAGTATCTTCCACTTTCGAGTGAATCTGTCCACTGTTAACATTAGGCCAATCTCTCTTCATGTGGCCCACTACTCCGCACAAAACGAAGACTTTTGTACCCAACATGCACTCCTCATAATTATTCTTCCCACAAGTAGCACATGGTGGAAATCCTCTATCTCGAGCTTGGCTTTGCTGTCCACTAGGAGTCCCATTAGGGGGAGCTCTCACTGAACTCTGACTAAATGTAGATCTACTTTGTTTCTGCGGCTGGCCGAACTCATCTGATAACTATCATTGGGTCTTGAGTCACTCTCCATCTTACTCTGACTTCCCTCTCCAAAGGGTCGATGTTCTCTATTTCTCTTCCTCATTGCATAATCTAGCCCAACTTGTCATTCTCTTTCTGCAAACTCTGCTTTTCTAGCAAAATATGCCACCTCTGTCAAACTGTTCATAGGAAACAATCTGATCCGAGATCTCAATTCTGCTTTCAGACCGTTAAGAAAATGATCCATCTTACCCTGCTCAGGGTCCTTCAAGTGTGGAACAAACTGTACTAACTCTTGGAAAATAGTGTCATACTGATCTACAGTGCGGTTACCCTGAGTCAACCTGTAGAATTCCCTCATCTTCTCATCCATAAAAGCAGAATTCATATAATTTCCCTTGAACTTCTCCCAAGTCAACACATTAGCCTCTAAGAATTTACCTCTTACACTCTTCCACCATTTATCAGCCTGCTCAGTCAAAAGTCGATACACATGGTGGCATTTTTGTTCATCAGTCAACCTCATCAGCTCAAAAGCCTTCTCAACTCTGTCTAAGAAATTCCCAGCTACCATGTGATCCTTCTTTCCATCAAACTCAACAGCTATATTTTCTTTCACTCTTTTAGCAATATTATCTTCATTAACTATAGGAGATACCTGAGCTGGACCATGACCCCATGCTGGAGGGTAGTAATACGGATAAGTGTAAGCACCATGAGGAACATTCGGAGGAGCACCTGCCTGTTGAGGACCATAATAAGGTAGGGGATAGAAACCCGGGGTAGGTGTAGGATAACCCTGATTCACTGGAGCATGTGGAGGGTGTTGTGGAGGTGTTGGAATATTTCCATGAGGTGCTGTAGGGGTTGGAGGAACATCATTGCTGGGAGGATGATGAACTGGGGTACTATCTATGAAAACTGAGGCTAGCGAATCTCCTACAATAGGAATAAGGTTCCCTTCAAAGGGTCCCCGATATAAGAATTAACATCCTCATCAACTAGAGGTGTCCTAGAAGGTTGGAAAATATTTGTTATCATACGAGTACGGACTCGACTTGAACCTGAAACTCTAGAACGCGAAGGCATCTAAAAACACATGAAAGATGTCAACCTCTAATAGACATAGAATAACTAAATAAGAAAAAGAAATGTCTACATAATCTATGAACCTAGCGCTCTGATACCATTAAATGTCACACATGTCCCTTTAGGTAGGGTAAGGGTGAGACGGAGACTTGAAACGGAATGAGTTTCCCCTGTAATATGGACTAATCCTCCAGATACAAAGGAAAAATCTAAACTGAAAATATCATCATAAAAAATAGGATATTCATGATCCAACTCAAAAGAATTATCCATGCTAAAAAGTAAATACTCTATGTATCAAAAAGAGGCTCAATGCCTATAACCAAATAATAATAATACTCAAGAATGACATATTTATAACTATGATCCCAAACATAACGAATACACTCTACTGTTGGCACAACCTTTCTCTACTGGCAGGAAATGATGATGAAACCGCAGATGAAAAATGAATGATATACTAATCTGCTAAACCTGAAAAGTTAAAGAAAGGGGTAAGCTCACGCTTAGTGCTACGGATCACAGCTTAGTACCGTGGATAAACAAGAAACAAGGTGGATCGAATAAGTCTTTCATAATATAAATAAATACATAAGCTGGTAAATCGATATTTCAAACATTTACTTAAAATCATAAATCTCATTTTCATAAAACTCATTCTGCTCAAGAATACTCTGTAATAATAAAGTTGTTCATTCATCTATATGCACACTCTAGTGACAATACGGTAAAGCTGGCAACATGGGGCATCCCCACGGCAATAATTGGCATCCGGAGCAAAAACTGGCAACATGAGACCTCATCTCACGATAAATAATCTGGCACATATAAGTATACGGGGTGCATCCTAACATAAAAATCATTTCGAAAATACATGCTCATAAACCTCAAATCATGCAAGTTTCTCATATCACAAAACACAGGATTTCAATATAATCGATATTCGATCCATACTTTTATAGAAAAATATAAACTTTCTAAAAAAACTAAATCATTTAATGCATTAACTTGAAAATTCATTTAAGAAAACATACATACTATATACTTTTGAAAACATCAATGTTACAAGCTTATCCACGCACTTGGTGAGCTGACTATAGAAAGGAACTATGCAGCAGGATCGTCCCCGCTTACGGTATCACGATCACCTATAAAGACAAAAGAATTATTCAAAAATTAAGATTCGGAGGTCTGATACTACTCGGAATGGTCGGGAAATCACGGAGGAAGACTCGGGAAGTCGGCGATGACATTTGTCTGACGCGTGGGAGCCACACGCCTCCTTTCTTGGCCGCGCGTGGGCCTCACGCGCCACTGCTTGAGACGCGTGTGGGTGCCACGCGTCGACTGAAATCCAAATTTTCTGGCGGTTGAATTTTCATCTCTTCTTCCCGGTTCCAATACCGCTGACGGTTTGTCAATTGGAGTTCCGGATCAATGGAAAATCAAGAAAAACCATTAAAAATTTCTTACCATGATTTCTACGAAAATAGAGAGTTTCCCGAGATGAAACCACCACCAAAATAATCCTCTCGTCGAAATCTACACTTTTCCTAAAAGACCCGGTCGAGATTGGCTCCGGATCGGATGGATCGGGGCAAGTCTCTCTCTTTTTCTCTCTTTTTTCTTCTTTTTCTCTCTTTTCTCTCTCTCTCAAGGTTGCTGGGGTTTTTGTAAAAGAATGAAAAATGATTAGGTTTTTTTCCCTTTTTTTTATATACCATAAGGCAATTATCAATTGTCTCGCTAAACTTGTCCTTTTTATCATTTCAAATATAACTTTTGTAAACTAACAAATCCAGTCCTAAAGTTCTAACACGCCAAATTAATAATTTAAAGTATGGGTAAAAAACATTTCGGGGTGTTACACCTTATGAGGATAAAATTATACAAGACTGTTCATGAGCGTAGTTCCCAGGACACTAGGGGCGCCTCTGTTGATATCTCAAAGAGGAAAATTGGCCTCGTAGGGAGACTTATCCACGTGGACGTGGCGGGATAATGGGCTTAGAACCCTACATCACATTATAGTTTCACTACTATAATGTGGGAATGAGACTCAAATCATGGTCCACAAATGATTTCTAAGTCTCACCATGGTACCACTAAAACCAATTTCGCATCTTATAGATAATGTCAATAATAAAGACTTTTTGTGGAGACTCAATATTTATAGTGTCTCATTGATGGTTAAGAAAGCAAAACTGATTGTTGCTCGAATCAGGACTCAATACTGAATATGAGATTTATATGATGTAGTATTATATAAATCTCACTTATTTTATAATTATTGATATAGTATTAAGCAGAAAGCATCCTAACTTCCATTACTCAACATCATATTTGCAACATTTATTTCACACGGTTCAAAATCTTCAATATTATCATCTTCAATTCATGTATATCCCAAATTCGGTGATGTGATGTGCACAGCCAAGAGGACGGACGAATCAATTATTTCAAGTAGCACTTCCCAAATAAATGAGTGAAAATGACTGATACGTCTTATTTGACGAAAATGATCATTTTCTCTATTCTTAATCTTATTGAAACCCATAGAATTTTAAAGGTATGATTGAGCTAATTTTTAGATATTTTATTAAATTTATTATAATAATAAAAGATTAAAAATATATTTGAATTTATTTTAAAAAAAAATATTAAAACCTCTCAAAAAATACTAGCGAGGAAAAGTTTTGGGTGGTCCAGGAATATCAATTTTTTATTGACCCATTATTATTTGTATATTTTTTATTAATCGTGAATACAGTTTGTAAAAGTGTGAAGCCATTTTTGCTGACTGGCGTGCTGTTTTTGATGTCACCTCCTGTACGACATGTCGTATGATGTTGTAACCGTAATTATGATGACCGTTGGATTGAGACACGTTGGTAGATCTCCACTGTTGCTTTCATGTTGTTCTTCATATATATTGCTTAGGGTTGACAAAAACAGTAGATGCAAGACCTATTTCTCTCATTCTCTCTCGGCTACGATTCATATCTTCTCCCTTCTGTCTTATTCATAGCAACAAAAAGAAACTAGAGTAAAGTAGTAAATATTGCTTGTAAATCAGTGTGTGTATGTCTTGATTTTCTTGTTGGGTGATCGGAGACTGGTGAATGAGTATAGGGCGTAAGGTGGTTGCATTGGAATTCTAGGGTTTCTTGTTTGTGCTATGTTTTGGGGAAAATTATAGTGTAAAATAAGAAGAAATAAGTCTTGTACAATCTTGTTAATAATAGTACAGTGAGCTCCAAGTTCCTGGAGTTCAACGTGGATGTAGTCTGAATCTTTCTGGCAAACCACAGTAAAAAATCCTTGTGTTCTTGATGTGCATGTTAATTGTGTTGTATATGTAATTGGTTTATCTGAGTTGGTTACACAAAGAAATTAAGTGATGTGTACGAATTGGAAACACCCAACAGTGGTATTAAAGCTTGGCCTTCGTCAGGGAACAAAAAACAAAGGCAAACTAAGAACGGGAAACGATCAAGATTATGGGTAAGCCGAGATGTCCACAATCAAATTAGAAGTTGGAATCTTCGATGGTAAAAGGGATTTTACCACTTGGAAGAAACAAATGAGGGTACTGCTATCACATCATAAAGTAGCATTGGCCCCGGAACAAGATCCAGAAAAGTGGCCCAAGATTGAAGATGAGGTGGAGGCTGAAATTCTGGAAGAGGCGTACAACTTGATCTTCCTTCATCTTGATGATTCGGTTATAAGAAAGGTGGATGGAATGGACACTACCATTCAACTCTAGGGTAAACTTGAATCCCTTTTATTTTGTAGTTTCTGCTCCTAATCTATTTTTATTAAAAGAAAATCTGTTTAATTACAAAATGGACACCAGTAAGTCTATAGATGATAACCTTGATGAATTCACTAGAATGACTCAAATCCTTAAAGTAACTGATCAAGCCTTAGAAGATTCCAATAAAGCTGTGATTTTATTAAACTCACTACCTGAGGAGTATAGTGTAGTTAAGAATTCACTACAATACACTGGTGTAGTCCCTAGACTGGATTTGGTAATATCTGGCATAAGGGGTAGATAATTAGAGCTTAAAGTGAGTAGAAGAGGTGGAGCTTATGGTCCCTTTTTATTTTGTAGTTTCTGCTCCTAATCTAATTTTTTTTTTTTGGGATAACAACATTTTAATCTTAAAAATTTAGTTGTTTTAACATTTAAATCATAACAAAATTTTTCTTTATTATTAAGTTATAAGTGAATAAGTTTTTTTTTTAAGTCTTAATACGTAAACTCTAACGGACCTGTGACGTAGCATAATTGACGACACTTTAGCACAAATATTAAATCAGTCAGCTGTCATGTCAATTTGGGATAACAACTTTTAAAGTTTTAAAAGTTGTATTGTTTTTACACTTAATTCTAAAAGAAAATTTTATTTATAATTAAGTAATATATGTGAATAAGTTTTTTTTCTTTTAAGTTTTAATCTGTTAACTGTAACGCATCTATTGACGTGGCATAACGAAATGATACGTCAGCATAAGCATTAAATCAGTAAGCACATACTTTGACATACTTATATACTTGCCAATAAAATTACTCTTAATAAATCAACTGAAGGAAGATCCTTGTTTACTACTCCATCTATGTTTATCATATTATTTGTATTATTTGTCTCGATATCACTATCTCCATCCGCTGTGCTCTCAAATCTGACCTAGAAGATGACGATCTTTGGGTTTGCCATGGCGCTCCAGGAAAGTCGCCTCAATACTTCTCCCAGTCAATTACATATAACATTAACTTCTTTTAGGATCTATTCCATAAACACTTTACAAAACTCTATATTATGTAGAATATGGGGAAAAATTCTACTTTCACATCAAATATGTGAAAGTATGAGGAATTTTGACTCCCTGCATGTGCAATGAGTCTCTTTCATTTGGGATAGCACAAGCCTCACCCTCGGACTATTCATTATTGTCATTAAATTCAGGTGTAAGGACAAAATTAACCAAAAGTAATAATAACTAGATCTATAACCAGTTAACTTTAGAATACTTGACAAAATTAGATCCCACTAAAATCTATTTATTGCTAATTAGCAATCAAATTGCTTAATTGAGCTTGTTCTTTAGGTCTTTCAAGATGTGCATCATGTTAAATCAGATGAAAGCACAAAGATAAATCGCACGCTGGCCGTAGTATTGTTATTTTAGAGCAATAATATACACACATCCATCTCACTAACAAAAATTACACCCCTTCACTGTAGCTACCGTGATTGCTACAGTAATCACTGTAGCTACAGTGATTGTACAGTAATCACTGTAACTTACAGTGAGAGAGGTGTCGTTTTGTTAGTGAGATTGTATGTAAGTGTAGCATTTTTCGTTATTTTCTTAATTTCTTTCCTCAGTCGAGCATAATGTATCATATTTTATAACAGCCAACAAAAATGATTATTATGTTAGAAAATGACTCATAATACAAGTTTTATGATAATATTATTTAAGTGATGGAAAATCTAATGGTAAAATTTACAAAACAGTACGTGTACACTACGATGCCAGATAATGCCCATTATATGGTAGTAATTACCAATTTATTCCCTGGCCAACTCAGCCACATCAACCAGTCAATCGTATCCACGTGTCTCCATATTGATGATCCCACCAGTTCTACTTCCCATTGGCTGCTGCCTTCTTCTCAACCAATTCTGTAACTCCGTTGACTGACTTTGACTTACTTGTAATCTCCTTGCTTCTCCTCCTTACTTCATCAACAAAGGCTGAATGTTCCTATCCGATGAGCCACCTTCGGCCACCGCCTTATCCGCGCCTCCTTCCACTTCAAAGCGTTCTCCTTTATCTCCGCCTCCTTCGGCCCGGCCGTGGCCTCCAGCAAGCACTTCTCCACCTCCTCCCTCGGAATAATCCTCTTCTTCGCCTCTTCACGGCACATTCGTAAACCTGTCTTGTACATATCACACAAGTACACAGCATCAGTCACTTGATCGCCCATTGCGGGAAGTGGCGATCACCGGAACCCCGGTTGCCAACGACTCCATAGTTGGTTCCAGCCACAGTGAGTCAAAAAAAAAAGCAACTACTAGGATGAGCCAACACCTTTTCTTGCGGACTCCATTGCACAACTTTTCCCTTATCTCTATTTTCTCCAAGAACCCTTCTGGCAGCTCAAACAAGTTTCAAGTCATCTCTCTGCGGCGGCTTCATCACCCACCAAGAATGAAGCCTCCAGAGTTCAACAACCCATAGGCAATTTCATCAACTTGTTCTTGCTTCAAGTAAACGACTGTACCGAGGAGATGTATACGACGGATGACGGTGGTTTGTGTCGAGCCAGTCTATACAGTCATCGGCAACTTTGACAGTTGATGAGTTTGATGCTTCAGGTATTTGAATAAAGGCCCAACGGTTTAATAGGGCAAATCTTAGCCATGTAGTCTATAATCTCATGCTCAAGCTTTGGAAAGTGTCCATTAATATGCAAAACAGCTTACCAAGATTTTTGTACTGACCCAAAATAGCTCTTCTCAAGAAAGGATAAGGAGTCGATGGATGCAAGAAGCTAGGCACTTCATCTTGTTTCAAACCGGCAGACATGCAATTGAACATCGATTTCGGGTTCTTTTTCATTAGGAAATGGAACCAACCCATGATAGTAATGATAATAGCAGCAAAACAAGCACAAGATTGAACCCCAAAGCATTGCTGAAGGAATCCCTAGGGTTTCAGCAACATCAGTAGCCCAAGGGATGAAAGGGTTGTTGATTAAGCAAGAAACAGGGCGATTTTTGTTCAGCGTTTTTCTTGATCATTTTGGTGATCACTTGTTTACCAACAAGCTCAAGTCGAGCATGTATTGATCAAGGTCTTGTCGTCTTGAATCATCATCATCCCATCCGTCTTCAAGAATTCGACGCGAATGAAGCCATCACCGAATGGAGTAGGCTCGTCGGTGAAGTTGGTAGATTTCCTCCATTTCTTTGCCGAAGATTTCAAGTGTGGTTAAGGTGACGAGAGTGGAAACCATTTGAAGCTAGGCGTTTACCGAGCCTGAGAAGTGGGTTTACGTGGCCATAGCCGGGAAATGAAACGAGAAAAGACATGAATAAGAGGAGATTTAGTTTCCATTATCTTGAAGGATAGCTAGTGGTGGAAGATGAATGACTACAAATATGTACCAAGAAAGGAGTGTTTGACGTCATAAGCCTTTGATGGAATCAACGATTGTAAGCTTATGAATTAATATAGAGTCGACAATAATGCAATGCTAGTTAATTATATTGTAACAGTATTCTTTTTACTACATAATTTTTATCTTTTTTATTTCTAATTAACAGATTTAAATAAATAAATATTTGAATCTTTAAATTGTTTTATTATTTTAATATAGAGAAAAATTCACAGAGAGAATATTCTAGGATCACAAGCAGCATAGTTTTCTATATAGGATTTAAAGTTTAAGTATATAACTATAGATATAGGATAACAAACAGGAGAATTTGTTTATATGAAAATTAAAAGGAGGAAAAAGTTGATAATTATATTTATATAAAGATAGTGAAGAACTATATATCATATTTTAGTTAATAAATTTTTCTCGGGGAACGCACGAAAATCACCAGCTTTTCAACCGCGAGCAAATTTTGCAGTGGTTTCAAATTATAAGTAAGGAATGAGAACGAACCACACCTTTATTTAAATTTTACAAACTTCTTACTGTACATTATAGTGATTTACTGTAGATCATTATAGTTAGCGTGAGAGAATTGTAAAAAATTTAAATTAAAAAATGGGTGAATATCTTATTTTTTATATCAAATTGGGTTTTGCAAAGGCTCATAGCTCGTGGGCAAGGCTGATGTATGCAGTGAGCTGTCAGTCAGTATGAGAATGCTATTTGCCAAAAACTGCGAG
>SKCR01022966.1:0-63856 GCA_019454045.1 Zanthoxylum bungeanum | reverse complement strand
CTATATTGGCACTTGTCCAATTTGGGTCCTTAGTTTGGTATCATCCAAACGTTATGCCTGGCATACCCAAATTATCAGGAATAAGAAACCTCGTTTCTTCCCTGTTCATATCCTACATGACATCTGTCAAACAGATTTATATGGAACCTTATTCTAAATAAGTTTTGCACTGTTAATACTTATCCTATTGAAGGAAACAGTAGCTCAGAGCGACTCGTGATAAACCTTATCATGTCCAACAAAATTCGGTTTTTAGTTCGGACACACCGTCTAACTGACGTGTCTCAGGATGAGTCCTCATATGAAAGAATACCGTACTCTTTCATGTACGTATGAAACTTACTGCTTAAGTATTTTCCATTACGGTCTTACCGTGGCGGAATAATACTATACCCGATCTGTTTATTTACTTCGTGTCGAAACTTTAAAGTTTCCGATTTGCGTTCTTCAAAAGAAACACATAACCATAACGTGATGCCACATCCGTTAGGTCACGAAATATTCATGTTCACATCTAGTCTAGCTAGATATAGGCCCACTAACTTCACCATGAATAGGGCTAACAGATCGGTGGCCCTTATATTATTACCAAGTAAATAGTATTTTAGGTACTTTACCTAATAAACTAGATTCGCAGACCTTATTTGAATAGTCAAATCAGTCCTAGTACCCACTCTTCAAAAGTGTGGATATACGAGTCTCGTTTAATTATGTCATGACAACAATGCCACAAATAAGTCTCTATTGATCAAATCAATTTGAGCTATTTATTTGTCATTTTTATATGTTTGAGATTTTATCATATTCAAAATATAAATTCTGTTATTCACATCTAATGTGTTTATCTCAGTATCATCTTTATATAATAAAACACTTTAGTGTTCTAGAATATAAAGGTTTATCCGCAACGGATTAAACACTGATATAGAGATAATGTCTCTAGTCAAACTAGTTACATTATAACAGTTCCTAATTTAAGTACATACCCAAAGGGTAGTTCCTAAACTTAGGTATCTACGGTCGAAACAGCGACTTTCGTCCCGTTTCCGATTTGCAGAGAAATCTCGGCTTGAAGTCAGTATCCAGCTCATAGCGGATTCTGAACATCAACACATATATTTTATGTACCACACTAAGTATTTAAAATCCAATTTCAATACTAGTAGTGAACATAACTTTGACAAATATTTTTAAAGTCAGAGCCTCGCCCTTTCTTTAATTCCTTCGTGTCTGCCATATCCAAATGGTAGTCACTTTGGGATATGTCAATTATCTTTTCAATATTTCACAAACCTTTGGCCAAGCCTTGGGTTTTAGAATATCGAAATGATGTGCACCTTGTGCAACTTGCCCAATTGCAAACTTTGACTTTTCTCCACTAGAATAGTCAATTAATTCTCCAAGAATTATTAATTTCAATTTAATACCTTTTAAATCTAAAGATAGATTTATTGTCAAGTATATTAAATTAAACACTAAAGTCATCATCACATAAATCTTACAAAGATTTTATGCTCTACTATTTGCTTAATTATGGGCTTAGATATAACAAGTTATTTTATCAATAAAGTAACCTATTATTAATTCCCAATGAAAATTAAATCATTTAAAACATTTAATCCAAGGATTATATATTTTTAAATATTCAACTTTCAATTCTTTCTTGATTTCAATAGTCCAACTATTTAATCAATTTAATAAGGTACTATTCATAATAATGATTACAATAATCCAATTATTTAATCAACTATAATTTAATTCAATTATATTGATTACTATAATCCAATTATAAAATCAACTATATATCGAATGAGTTTGTATATAGTCCAACTATATATATTTTAAAACAACATAAAATATTAGTCCAACTAATACTTTTGATTAATATGACGAGTAAAATATAGATGAGCGCGTTTAGCGAGTATTCGAACGAATGTTGCAAATTCAATACTTGCCTCCACTATTTTTCGTCGAGCCTCTAACCCTCTGTCGAGTACTCGGGAAACCGTGTTTCCCAGTGGGCTAGGATCCCATTAATATCACACAATCTTGACTTTGGCCAACAAATTGTATGATAATTAACTAGGTAGATCTCGAAGATCAATTGGATCTCATCCAACTCCTAGATCCAGTAGGTGGACATCCAAGTCCCAAACATATATCTAATATATGCCTATATATCGAATATATACCCTAACCTTTTTCCTCTGAATCAACTAGGCCTTGGCTTTGGCACAACAAACCTAGTGATCCCAGTCAAGCGCGGACCCATTGACATGGAAGCTTCGTAATCAATGTCAATGGACAAGAAGTGGTCTTGACTTTGGCCAACAAACCACAACTTGGACACGACACGATATGGAACAAAGCCTCGTGATTAAAACACATCTTCGACGGAGAAGGGCTTGACTTTGGCCAACAACCCCTGCCAATCTCGGATCTTGAGCAAGAATCACTCAATGGAAGGAAAATAAACGCTTGATATTTAACGAGGGTTTTTCGCGTGCAAATTGGCTACCAATTAATTATCTTTGTTAAGGTCTCATCATCATACACCCTTAAACATGCATTCTAAATACATAATAAAGCGAGTATGAAAATAAATAATAATGATATGCGGATGGATACTTTACATTGATCCTAGATCAAATCTCTCACTTCTCACTCAAGCTAGCACTTGTATTACTTCTACCCGTTACACTACACTTCTAAAGAAACCTCATTTACATGGAGGGGAATATGTGAGAAGAGAATACAAAGAGAATGAAGGTGATAAGGCTGGACACGCAGGTCCAATTTAATAAATCGAATTTATTACAACAATTTCTAAATTGCCCCACCCGACTAATATCCATCCGATATACATTATTCATACAACACAACCACGTATTCACACACATAAGCATGCTATCAATCAATCTAATCAAATTAATTAATCTGATAATTAAGTGATCATCCAATGTTCAAACAACGATTTTGATTTTGTTCGAGTCAAACTCGTTTTTGCGAATAAGTACTTAAAGTACGAATTCATGAATTAAATTAAACTACATCATTAAATCTATTTAACATGTATTTAATACTAATTCACTATTCAATTCCAAATTAAATATTACACTTTTATTTAATAAACCTTTTACGATTTAAATTCCAAATTTAATCGTAACGCGTCTCAAAGACCGATTAACGTCTAACGTCAATTCAATTAAAGTCCAATGGGCTTTTAATTGATTTCTTAAGGCGTGAACTTTTGGTCAACTCGGGTCAAACCCATAACCAAAGTCCAATTCGGGATTTACCCCATAAGCCCATAAATCAATCTTGGCCCATTAGGCCCAATTGAACTTTAAAGGTTCATTAGTCGCATTTGGGCTTTATGGTTAAGGTTTTGGGCCCAATTGGATCCAATCCACTTGGCCTAAACCCAACTTGATAAAATCAAGCCCAATAGGCCCAATTACAACATTAGAGCCAATATCAAAATAGGCCCCAATAATTAAATCAAAAATCTAATTTCCTAATTTAATTACCAAAGTGTATTACATGATCAATTACCCAAATCAACATTTCTAAAACATGAATTTTACATAATAATCATGGTCATTTTCACAATTGGTGTCCACACAAATTAATCAAAAATCAAACCCATTTACATGCTTAAAGGTCTCGGCCAAGGGAGGGATTTTATCCGATTCGAATTCAATCCAATTAATTTCACAATCGATATTAAATCCTTATCCCGAATGATTTCCAATACATCCAATGTTCAAAAATCAAAATACCAAGACATTAGGGCATATACCCTATTCGGCCAAGGTGATCAATTGGGGATTTTGTTCAATTCAAAATCCAATCCAATTAGTTCCAAATTAACATTATCCTTATGATTCCAACTCATCAAATGAATCAAAAACAAAAATTCCAAGAATCCAAAATCATCCACATTCGGCCAAGATAACACATTTGGGGAAAATTGTTCTAAACACTTTTTCTTGAAATTGATCAAATCAATCTTCAATATTACATATACTAAGCATGCTCAATCATCCAATTTTTATAAATCATGCTCAATACAAAATACCCAATTTTAAGCCCTACAATTTCATGCTTGAACCTAAGCTCTTGATGCCATTGTTGGTGATTATCTAGGTCCCAAGATCAAACAAGACATGAAATTAATGTGCGAATACACCAACGAAGATAGCGGAATACATACATTGATCGGTTAGTTGATTTGAAGACGAATCAAGCCATAAAGCCCACTGCCTTGCTCACGCCCTGTGCAGATTTGCTCACTGGTTTGAGCTAATTCGGGTCTCATTTCGAAGCTCCAACTCCGTCGGATGAGTCCCGCCACATGGGTGAACCTCCCTAACACCATCGCAATAGTCGCAGTTGTGCTAGCACTTGGATTCGTCCATGAAAAATCCACTCATTGCCTCCCCAAAGCTCACGCCTGTGAGCTGTGCAGTGAAGAGAAGAGAAGCCCCAAGGGCGTGAGAGAGAAGGAAAAAAGATAAAAGGTGTAAATGGATTATTGTATAAATGATTTACAAGAATGACTTATATATTTTTTTTTAAAAAAATAATAAGCCTTCCATTTATTTTATCCAATAAAATCTATGTAATCAACAAAATTACACATCCATCAAGGTTACTATTCCACCCACTTGCATCACTATTCACATGTCACTTTAATAAAGTGATGTGATGCAAGTCAATCCATCAATCCATCCATCAATCAATCAATCAATCAATCACTCAAAGCGACTTTTGATTTGACGCTTGATGTGACGATTGATTTGACGCTTGATGTGACTTGCGTCGCCGCACTCGAATTCGAAATACGAATGCGCTCGCAATCACACTCGGGCTCGGGTTCGCTAATTCTCAATTAGCGAATTTTCCGTCGCGTCGTAATTAAATGATTACGCTAGCAAATTCACTATTCACGTCGCTAACGAATTAATTCTAAATTAATTCGTTCGCCCGAATTAAAATCTAATTTTAATTCCGCGTCGAAATCTAATTTCGTTTAATATATCGAATATATTAATTTACCGATTAATTCCAAATTAATCAATCTCTCTCTTTAGACGATATTTTATCCCAGATAAAATATCTCTGTAATTAATCCCAGATTAATTTTCTCTTTCTTCTATATAATCCCAGATTATTAATGAGTGCGAGTTATGCGTCATCGGTGCATTATCGGGAAGCGACCCATGAGTTCTCCGGATACGTTGGCAGTAAATACGGTCGTCGGTGTATCCGAATCACGTACGTACCAAGTACTACGTTCTACCGATTTATGAGACAAGGTCGGCTCCTAGCAATGCACGATGTCTACCAAATTCTCCGGTCATATTCATTTAAGAATATTAAGATCTGTATCAAGCGTAGTATACCATTGTATTGTGTATATCGGCCCAGTATCGGATAGTCACGTGCTAGGGCTGGGGCTGGATAAGTGTATGCCCCATCCGAAACACATATCGGATGTCTGGTAACATAGTCTCTATAATCGGATATTCATGACCTGGTCACAATATCCCGATTGGATGCGCATCACTCAAGAGCACTAGTACCGTATCCTGCGTGACATCATCTCCACTATGACTGAAGTGATACTTCCATCTTGACATCACACCCAATACACTACGACTCTCTGATAAACCCAGAAGTGGTGTACGCAGAACCGGTTAAAGCCCAGTACCACCAAGACCAAAGTCTATCGATTATCATAAGTATTAGCGATGTAAGTCTCAGGTTAAGACTATACAACACCTACACCTACCTTGAATTCGGCCTCCCATAGACACATAGTCATAATACCAATGGATTCCGAGGGGTCTATCCAGAGCGAAGCTGTTTCCCGTACCATCGGTGAAACACGACCTCCTATCGCACTTGCATAAGTATCCGATACTTATATATATGAGAACTATGCCGTTGTGCCCTCACAACGCACACAAGTGCAATACTAGCCTATTCCGCATTATCGATGTCCAGTCTCGATAATACTCCGGCTAGGGATATTTAATGATTAAACCTTCGGGGACTGATACTGTCTTATATCATTCTCAATCCAGGAACTAATCAAAGGGACCTCTCTTCATATATATATCTATGGTGATCTAATCACAAATGATGAGAGTGTAATTTCCTTGTCACATAGTTAATTTGCTACAACAACACAATGATCTGTGCAAATAGCGACGCTATGGGTCATTATGTCCAACACAAATTACCAGTTACATCTAGAGTCTCTATCATTTCGGAATCCAAACCTGATATTGACCCAAAAAGGACACCATCCGTAGGGGACGAAAGCAAAGCAGTCTCGATGTGCCTATTGAATCTTGAGTTTCTGGATAACAATGGAGATCTCAGGATATATTGTGGTATACCTCTCTCCCACTCACTTTTTTGAAGTGAAAGGTTTCTATCTCACTAGTATCTAATGAATCTTTGATTATGCTCGGAAAAAATCATAACCTTATTAATACTAGTTAATTATTTAGTGATCTAACTAATTTTAACTCTTAAAATTTTATTCACTAATCTCGATTAGTATCTACTAACCAATTAGCTTAATTAAACTAATTTAATCAAGTTGCTGTATTGATCTAATCAATTTAACTCTTAAATTATCAGTCCACTAATAGGTTTTAAAATTCAGAATTCAACGAACGGACGAAATGTCATTAAACCATTTAATCAATAAAAATATATTATTTATTCCAAAGGTACATGGTATTGTATCCCGAGTGCAGATCATATTACCGTCCATTCGGATTCGGCTATGGAATTCACGTATGGGTTTTCGTCCGATATACCAAGGAAAATAATGTATTCATAAGGTTCATTTGCTCTTAAAACTTGAATTAGTAATTTTTAAACCTTTACCAATTAATCTTATTAATCCATTTGCATGCATCTTATATTCTTATTTAACTTTTAAATTACATAAAATCATATTTTATTACTAGAATATCATGCATGTCTACATGTTATGGCATGTGAAAATGCTAGATTAGGCACCCTAGACTATATGACATGTTAATAAACACTTTAAAAATATTCATTCACCCAGCTACGGGCGACGCGACGCCCATAAAATTAGAACCTGGAAAACCATCATGTATTGGTTGTGTCGAGACGTAGGAAGCCTTGCATCACAACATAACCTATTCTAGTAGCTTACTGGAGCCACTGGAACGTGTGGTGTAGCGACGCATAGATTCCTGCATCGTGACACACTACAAATTTTCAGGAGAGAATTTCAAAAATTCAACACGTTACAAATTGCGTTAATCGGGCTCTTATTTTCTACATTAATCTAATTTTTACAATAAATCCAAGGCATCACTTGGTCTTCAAATCTTGTTCCATGGAGTGTTATAGAGTTCTTCGCGGAATGTTTTCGTCAAAAGTCCTTCGCAGCATCGGCTCCTCCAAGTTACAAATATGGTTACATGATGAACTTATTGTTAGGGATATGCCCTATACCCAACTTGTGGATGGGCTATATGTACATGTATTTGTAATATTTTCATTAATTAATAAAATAGCAATCTTTATTATACGTGTCTTACATAACTTATATGAATCAAAAACACTGTAATCATGCCCTTGGAGTAATACGACGATGGCTTCCACGCCTTATGAGAATCATTACTCTTAAATGTTCCTAGTCATGGTTTTGTGAATAATCTTGGCGTTCACAAAGTGGAGAGACTAGCATGATGATATGATCCGCCCTTAAGTGGGGTAGCCGATCTCATAGGCTACTAGCGGAGATCCGTCCGCTTAATGTATCACATGGATTCATGAGTTGCTCGTGTCCATCGAACTGACCGCCGAAAGTTTTCATATGGAGTGTTTATCCCATGTGTCTATGATAACTTTCATGTATCGATTATATGACTAGTCCTTAGACTTGAGGTCTTTACAATCTGATGTGTGGATCAAATAACTTTGACATTCTCCTTCCCCAGTTCAAATGATCCGGTCATAAGGGTATGATTGGGTCATTTGTTGAAACACATGAAGTTTGTAAAGATACAACAGAGAATCGCCACTCTCTCGGATAATATTTTCTTATAAGAGTCGTATTCCAATTCGTGGGTTGATATGTGTGATCAGTGCTTGAGACTATGGCCACAACGGAAGAACCCTATGAGATTCTTGGGTTAACACGATTCATGACACTATCAACATCAAACCTTTGACCATATGGGTAGACATTTTCCATACCCTTGGTCAATAGGTGGGGATACAGTGAGGCGAGGGACCGTATCATATGTAAATCGCATACATAATGGGTATATATATATCTTTCCTTCTCATTTGGGGGCCTTGGCATGTTGCTAGATGTCAACCTTGGTCATTGAAATCGAACGACCATCTGATCGGAGGATAATTTATGTTCGATTAAATTATCACGATTCATTCATGTCCAACTTGAGGGGAACCCAAAAGGTCACACACAACAAAGTCGAAATCAATGCTTAATAGTGCACAGTACAAATATAACAACATATATGATTGCTGTAGGAATTGTTCATAAATGGTTCAATGTATTTAATTATTGAACATATCATTTATGAGGTTCCATAGTGGCTTAAGGATTATTGAATGACGATAGGGGTACTTTGGGAATTGGAATAAAATAAAATAAAAAATTATTATTTATGTGAATAGTAATTTTTTTTTGTTTTTGTTTTGAATTCCAATTCGGCCCAAACTCTTATTAGGGTCTTATAATCTCATTAAACCACTAAATTAAGATCCAATGGCTAAGAGTAAATTAGCTTTTATCCCACATCAGATTCTTAATTAATTTTGTTGTCTATGGAGCACTATATAAACCCAAAGAATTCTTTACAAATAGGCTACACCAGAACCTTTCATATCTTGGGTTTGTATAAGTGAGCAACTCTAAAGTTTAAGAGTATGCCACTGATTTTGAGGATCCTTAAGTCAAATTGACTAGAGGAACCTCGAGTTAAAAAGTATTGAGGTATTTTCCTAGGCTGCTACCAAGGGCAAAATACCCATGCACTCAAGGCGTAGTCTTGCCGTTGAGTTTTGGCTTTGGTGTGTGCATCTTTGGAGGCAACACACTTGGGTGGCTCTTTGGAACGTGGAAGAGCTTGCTGAGTTCGAGAAAAACTTGTAGATTGGAGGGAGGACGGTAGGAGTCTACGGTTCAAGTAAGTCTTTTTCTTTCTTTATTATAATTAGAGTTCTTATGATAGTTAACATGTTTAGGTTGATGTTCTTTGCATGTTTTACGAGTTTTACGCTTAGAATATATAGTAACATACCTAGGCTTGTAGAAAAATCAAAACAAATGGGTCTTGTGCAAAGGGAAAGCGGCATAATAATTTTGATTTTCCGCTGCGCACTCGCGGCCGCTTCCCAATAGTGGTATCAGCGCACCATTTTTGTTTTGATTAGTTATCACTCATTTGAACTCGAAATTATTTGTTTAAAAGCTCGTTGGAAAGCTAACACCCTGAACCATTTTTTTTTAGGCACAAGTTTTGCATGATTTGGTTATGAGTTGAATTGTGAAATTGCATTTAAAGTTCACGCGTCTGCAGAAAAATGTGAATAGTAAATTTATTTGAATAAAATAAAATATAATATCATAATTAAATATTAATCAAAGTTATTTAATGCCTAAAATAATTCCAACATATTAAAACTCATATGCTTGATGATTCTATGTATGATTAGAATTGGCATGATTATTTTAGGGTGAAAGCATCTAGAGAATTTCTAAGAAATAGAGAGTGTATTGTTTATCCCTTAGCTAATTAATTATTCAGTGACGAAGTTAGAGATTTATTACCTTTAAGGCTAATAAATATAAATCACTTGTTTATAATAAAAGACATTATAGAAGATACAAGTGGGTTGGGACCAAGGGGTTAATAAAACTTTCCAAACTAAAGTTAATTTAACCAAAGGTATTACTAGAGTTAGATAATGATTTGGTGTTTTCCTTCACTCACTACCTTTTTATAGCCAAAAGGAAAAGCTGTGAAGACATCTAGATAATCATTTACTCAAAGCTTACCTCAAAGCATATTTAAAGTGTTGGACTAATTTGGAGGATCTATTGTTTATTCATGTCACCAAGGCAATAAGAGCCTAAGAGGTAAGAGTATTTAAAAAAGTTCGCTCCACCCTCCCTCTAGGAAATTTTCAATGGAGGAATCCATTTGAAAGTTATTCAATTAAAATTGCTAAAATCCTCAATAATAATTTCAGTCTAAAATTTGCCTCCCATTGTAAAGTATAGACCTAATGGGCTTAAACCGTATTGGCAGGACTAGGCTTTACCAGACTGATCAATACCAATTTGTCCCTAAATCGTACTATTGACAATGGTTTGACTTTTCTGAGTCATAAGCCGCAGCGACCCTTAGGCGTGGTATTATAACTTATTGGCAAAGATTGGGTGTCCACAAGGACTAGCATAATCTATGGCATGTTTGATTGCCCAACCCAATGATCAATGAATTGTGATTTATATCATGAATTGCTTGGGAACCTACCTAATTATCATATTTTATAACGACCGGCCCTAGTCGGAGTTATGAAATGATGATAATGGGATCCTTGCCCACAAGAAATCCATCATATTGGGGTTGATGCGATTTGCTTAAAATTTTAAAATAATTGAGTGGGAGCAACTTCATAATATTAAAAGCCCATGTTATTATGAAACATTAATGAAAACATATTACTAATTTTAACATTTTCTCTTAACATGTGGGTTAAAATATTTCACAAACATTCAAATGGAAAATAGAGTATCACTTCATTCCATCCTTGATGAGCATAAGCTCGAAGGGGACAACTACAATGACTGGTTTAGAAACCTTAAAATTATCTTACGACAAGAAAACATTTTCTATTTTCTTGAAAGACCATTTCCCCCTGAACCCGTAGAAGATACTGACCAAGATACATTTGATGCTTGGAAGAAACACTTCGATGATGATGAGCAAGCAGTTTGCATAATGCTTGGCTCTATGTCGGACGAACTTCAGAAAGCTCACGAATATATGGATGCTCAAACCATCATCTTTCACTTGAAGGAGTTGTTTGCAACTTCCGTTCATACTGTGCGATTCCAAGTGTCATGTGCATTATTCTAAACAAGGTATAAGGAAGGATCTGTTAGTGGATATGTGCTTAAGATGATTGGCCACATTGAAAAATTGGCCAACCTCGGGTTCATCGTGGATCATGAGATATGTCACGATCTAATTCTTCAGTCCTTACCAAAAGAATTCTCTAACTTTATTATGCACTTTCATATGTCTGATAAAGAAGCTACTTTAGCAGAATTGCACAATCTGATAAAGCAAGCAGAGAAGGACTTGAAACCGGAGCTTAAAAACTATGTCATGCTTACGGGTACGAACCTGAAGCCATGAGGGCCAAAGAAAAATAAGGGCAAGGCCAAGGCTCCAGATCACCTAAAGCTCAATGGTAAGGTGGAGAAGAAAAAAGGGAAAGGGGAAATGTTTCATTTGAAAAATAAGGTTCATTGTAAGAATGACTGCAGACCCTTGAAAGCCAAAGAAGCTAGGGAAGTCTAAGAGGCCAAGAAGCCCAATGATTCAGGTATGTTGTATATGATTGAACTATATTCTAAAAATTTTGAACCTTCTACTTGGGTGCTTGACACCAGTTGTGGGACTCACTTGTGTAACAATGTGCAGGGCCTGAGAAACAATATGAGACTCCGTCATGGGGTGGTTGACTTACGCATGGGTAATGGAGCAAAACTAGCTGCATTGTGCGTGGGGACTTATTCATTAGTTTTTTCCGAATGGTTTAGTTTTAGACTTAGAAGATTGTGTTTATGTACCTTCTCTAGTAAAGAACATCATTTCAATTTCTTCTTTATGTAATAAAGGCTTTTCATGCCTAATAAGTTGTAATGAATGTTCTATTTATTTCAATGAAATAAAATATGGAGATGGTATTTTGAATAATGGTATCTATGTCTTACAAACTAACAAAGAATGTTCAACCTCTAATATATACAACGTTAACTCGAATAATCTCAATGAATCACTTCTATGGCACAATCGCTTAGTTCATATCAATGAAACAAGATTAACTAAGCTACATAAGGATGGGTATTTCAAACACTTCAAATATAAACCTTATGGAACTTATGAGTCTTCTTTACTTGGTAAAATGACCAAATTACCCTTTCAAAGGTAAAGGACAGCGTGCAACGGAGACATTAGAACACATACACTCTAATGTATACGGACCAATATCAGTCACTGCTAGAGGTGGATTCTCCTACTTCATTACCTTTATCGATGATCATTCGCGATGTGGGTATGTGTACATTATGCGGTACAAATCTGAAGCCTTTGAGAAATTCAAAGACTTCAAGGCTGAAGTAGAGAACCATCTTAATAAAAGTATTAAGTCACTAAGGTCTGACCGGGGTGGTGAATACTTAAGCAACGAATTTCAAGATTACATGAGAGAAAATGGCATTGTTTCCCAGTGGACTCCTCCGAGAACTCCACAGCATAATGGGGTCTCCGAAAGGAGAAATCGGACATTATTAGATATGGTCCGATCAATGATGCCAGACACGAATCTACCACTTTCATTTTGGGGTCTTGCTTTAGAAACTGCAACACTACTACAAAACCAAGTTCCTTCCAAGACTGTTAGTCAAACACCATATGAGTTATGGTTGGGAAACGTCCTAGTCTTAGTTATCTAAGAGTTTGGGGATGTGACGCATATGTCAAGCTCACACAAACTAACAAATTGGATGATAGGACAGTTAAATGTAAGTTTGTAAGATATGCCTTGAACTCAAGAGCATACGTGTTCTACGTCCCAAATGAACAAAGAACATTTGTCTCACGAAATGCTAAATTTCTAGAGAATGAATTCCCTCTCAAGAAATATAGTGGGAGTAGACTTGACCTCGATGAGGTACGAGAAGAACAAACTAACATAGAACTAAACCCCAGGCCCCTCAAATGGGTAGCGACGGAACAACCACAAGGTTATAAACTCAGAAGGTCTGGTAGGGAAAGACAAGAGCCTGAAAGATATGGTTTCCATATTGATGAGGAACATGATCAGGTCATTGATAATGATGATCCTACCAGTTATGATGAAAGAATATGTGACATTGATTCAGTCAAGTGGCTTGAGGCCATGAAATCTGAAATAGACTCTATGTATCAACATCAAGTCTGGACTTGGTAGATGCACCTGAATGGATAAAACCCATAGGCTGCAAGTGGATTTACAAGCGTAAAACTGATGCAAAAGGAAACATCCAAACCTATAAGGGTAGGTTGGTGGCGAAAGGTTATAGACAAATCCAAGGAATTGACTATGACGAAACCTTTTCGCCTGTTGCAATGATAAAGTCCATTCGAATTTTAATGGCACTAGCTGCACACTTTGATTATGAGATTTGGCAGATGGATGTCAAAACATCTTTCCTTAATGGGAACCTCGTAGAGGAAGTCTATATGACACAACCTGAGGGGTTTGCATCTAAGGATGATCTTAATAAAGTATGCAAGCTTAAACGATCCATTTATGGACTCAAGCAAGCCTCTAAAAGTTGGAATATACGATTTGATAAGACAATCAAAGAATTTGACTTCATCAAAAATGTAGACGAGCCTTGTGTTTACAGGAAAAGTAGTGGGAGTGTTGTTGTATTTCTTGTATTATATGTCGATGATATATTAATCATCGGGAATGATATTCCCATGATGCAAGCCACCAAGCAATGGTTATCTTAGAATTTCTCCATGAATGATTTGGGAGAAGCAGCCTACATCCTCGGCATTAAGATCTACTGTAATAGATCTAAGAGGTTGTTAGGACTTTCTCAATCTACGTACATAGATAAAGTTTTGAAAAGATTCAAAATGAAAGATTCCAAAAGAGGTAATTTACCTAATTGTCATGGAATCAAATTATCTAATGAGCAATGTCCACATACTCCTTCAGATAGAGAGCGTATGAGTAGGATCACTTATGCTTCAGTAATAGGATCGATCATGTACGCCATGCTATATACAAGACCTGATGTCTTTTACGCTCTTAGCATAACGAGTAGGTATCGGGCAAATCCTGGTGAGCAACACTAGACACTGTCAAAACAATCCTCAAGTGTCTGAGAAGAACTAAGGATGTATTTTTGACATACGGAGATTGTTCTGAGATGAAAGTTATTGGTTACTGTGATGCGAGCATTCAGACCAATAGGGATAAAACAGATCGCAAACAAGATATCTGTTTACTTTAAATGGCAGTGCTGTAAGTTGGAAAAGCTCAAAGCAGTCAACTACAACGGACTCCACCACTGAAGCCGAGTATATTACAATATCTGAGGCAGCTAAAGAAGCAGTCTGGATAAAGAAGTTCGTCACGGAGCTGGAAGTGCTTCCCGCGATAAAGAATGGCATCACGATGTACTGTGACAACACGGGCGTCATTGCTCAATCAAAGGAACCAAGTTCCCACCAAAAATCCAAGCATCTACTCATGAGATTTCATCTCATCAGGGAGATTTTTGAGCGAAATGAAGTTATTATAGAGAAAATACCCACAGAAGATAATCTTGTAGATTCTCTGACTAAAAGGCTGACTCAACAAAAGCATGATAGGGACACCCGAGAGTATGGTGTCCAGATTCATACTAGTTGGCTATAGTGCAAGTGGGAGATTGTTAGGGATATGCCCTATACCCAACTTGTGATGGGCTATATGTACATATATTTGTAACATTTTCATTAATTAATGAAATAGCAATCTTTATTATACGTGTCTTACATAACTTATATGAATCTTCAACACTATAATAAAGCCCTTGGAGTAATAAGACGATGACTTCCACGCCTTATGAGAATCATTACTCTTAAATGTTCCTATTCATAGTTTTGTGAATAATCTAGGTGTTCACAAAGCGGAGAGATTAGCATGATGATATGATCCGCCCTTAAGTGGGGTTGCCGATCTCATAGGCTACTAGCGGAGATCTGTCCGATTGGTGTATCACATGGATGCATGAGTTACTCGTGTCCATCGAACTGACCGCCAAAAGTTTTCACATGAAGTGTTTATCCCATGTGTCTATGAAAAATTTCATGCATTGACTGTATGACTAGTCCTTAGACTTGAGGTCTTTACAATATTATGTGTGGATCAAATAACTTTGAAATTCTCCTTCCCCAGTTCAAAAGATCCGGTCATAAAGGTATGATTTGGTCATTTGTTGAAACACATGAAGTTGTAAAGATACAACAGAGAATCGCCACTATCTCGGATAATATTTTCTTATAAGAGTAGTATTCCAGTTCGCGGGTTGATATGTGTGATCAGTGCTTGAGACTGTGGCCACAGTGGAAGAATTATGTGAGATTCTTGGGTTAGCACGATTCATGACACTATCAACATCATACCTTTGACAATATGGGTAGACACTTTCTTGTTGGAATGTATGCCCTAGAGATACATGTGATGTAAACGGTTTTATGAGTTTTGAAATAATACGATGCATTATTCATTTATCAAATTGTTTGTTTAATTATCGCATATTATAAATTATCTAAAATACCCTATATTACTTATGTGCCTTCAGACTTAGTGTATGAGTGTCATACACAAGAGGATTTAAGTCTGGAGTTAGTAATCTTAAATAGTCCATAGAGAGCAAACGAAGTGGGTACTTTATTTATGATTTATCTATTGCTGCGGTCCATTCTATATTTGTATGGCATCCTTGATCCGGGATCGTCCATGTAGAGACATGAGAATGGAGGCACCTTGTATGATGCGATCATATAGGACTGGACCTAGATGGAAATGACATTCTTATATTATCCGTTAAACTAAGAAAGTCATTTCGATCTACTAGATGGCATATATGGATTGATCTTAATCCTGAGTGTACTACGAACTCCTGCATGAGAGGCCATGTCCTTTGATTTACAAAGGTGAGGTTGGTGTAGCAGTCCCGCAGTCTCGACCAATAATTACGTACTTTGGGGGCATGGTTTGTTGTGTAGCTGGGAACGTTTTACATAGACATGGAGTTCACTCCTTCTTGCGAGAAGTAGAGGAGTATCTTTCTTAAGGGTTGATTCAGTGCTTGAACGATTTGAACGCTCAAGTCTTTCTATTACGAATAGAAAGATTAAAATTCATAATAGTTATGAATAAATTGTTCATTAGAGAATCAATGGTACTTAAGGTAAAAATAATTAGAGGGGTATAACTGACATTATGACCCGACTCTAATTACGAGATACTCGTGAAGGGTAAATTCATATGTAATGACTATATCGATGGACAACGACTTGGTTTAATATATCATCTGCGGCAACGAGAGTACAGCTTCGGGTTTTTAGTGGAATAACCCGGAGTTAATAATTCAGAATATTTAATTAAGAGCTTAATTAATATTTCGAAATTATTGGAGCTCGGAACCGTAGGTCCATTTGGTCCCCGTGCTAGCTCGACTTACTATAGCGGATTTAATATAATTGGATAGTCCAATTATATACTCACATATGTATAAATATTATTAATTTGATTAATAATATTATTATGTCACACTTGGAACTTTATGTTAAAGTTTAACATATGGTTTTATTAATAATTATTTGATAATTATTAATTACACATTATTAAATTATATTAGATATATGATTTAATATATGAGAGAAAACAAAAACAAGAAGAAGAAGAAATTAAAAATAAAATTGATTGTGATTTATAATATCTAAAACGTTTAGGGATTCATTTTGTGAGTCTTGTTCACACAAGTTTCCGTTGGTAACGAGACATAGCTCGGAAGATCGATTGGTGGATCCGATTTCTTATTCACGTTCACTGTAAAATCCAATTATTGTCAAATCAATGTTTGATCATTCAATCGCATGGCACAATCATGTGTAATTATATTTTGAAAAGTGACGTACATTTGTAAGTTTAATTTCTTAAAAGCATAGATGTGTGTGTTTGCGTGAAACAAGAGCAGCAACAAGTATTATTATTTCATTCTGCAACGCATGCATGTGTGATGGTTGCTATGTGTGTGATGAAAGCAGTCCAAATGATCAAAGTTGATCAAAGTGACAGCGCATGGTTCTTTAAATGAAGGAGACGAAAAGTCACAGTCATGATCAAATGCAAGATCAAGGGTTGATGCGTGACTAAAGGAAATTGATCAAACCAGATCTGTGATCTGCGCATGTGGAGCGGATGTGGGTGATGAGGCGTTGAATGAAAATGGAATTTTGTCAAGTGTTGGCTGTATACGTGGAAACTGTAACTTGTCGCTAATCATGCAATATGCGCATATGATCAAATGTTGATGCTTTATTTGATCTATTCAAACATGCGCACATGAGAGATAAATGCAGGGCTGTTTGGATTTAGAATTTTTGGGTGGAAAAATTCTGGATACAAAGGAGAAGGGCCGAAAAAAATTTCAAGGTCGATCCCGGGTGCCTAAGCCGCTTCCGCTGCGCGAGGAAAGCGTTTCCTACAATTGGCATCTAGAGCGAGGTTGAAAAGTGTTCTTAAGCCTTTTCTTTTTCATTTAAAATTTCTGTTTTTAATATATTTATATGAGTTATAAATATTATATGCATGTTTAGATGAGTGGGCACAATGTGATATTCATATGATGAATATTTTTGTTATTTCATGTGATGAATGGATTTTGCATTGGTCGTAAATTTTTCCGGCTCTTATTTTTTGTAGTTGGTTTTGTTTTTGGGATGTAAGGCGCCATTGTTTACATTTGTTGTAATTTTATTTTTCAATGTAAAATTTCAATTTTTGTAATTTGGAGTACCGAAGTCGCAAAAGGAGCCAACACCACTTTGAAGCGGGATTTGAAGACCAAGGAATGCCTTGGTGAATCTTATGTACTAATTAGATTAGTATAGGAAAAATAAGAGTCTGGTCAATGCAAAATATTTTTTATGTTATATGTATGTTTATTTCGAATTGTTTGAATAATATGTCATATAGCTTAGGGTGCCCACTCTTGCATTTTATATGCCATTACATGTCATAGATGCATTATAATTATACACATAAAAATATGATTTTATGTTATTTAAAATGTTTAAATTAAAATATGATATGCATAGAAATCAATTAATTAGATTAATTGGATTTACGGTTTAAAATATGAATTTTAATATATTGGGCTTAATTGGTGCATAATAAATTCCATTGGTATATAGGATGGAAACCCGGATATAAATTCCATAGCCGAATCCGAATGGACGGTAATATGGTCTGCGCTCGCGATACAATTCCACGTACCATTGGATTTTATAACACACTAAGATTTATTAAAATGTTTAATTAAAATTTTGACCTTTTCAAATTCCATAAATTTTAAATTTATTAGTGGTCTAGTTTTTTTTTTTTTAAGAGTTAAAATATAATAGCTCACTAATACCACTCTAATTAAATTAGTTTAATTGGGTAAAACTATTAGTAGAGACTAATAGGAATATTAGTGATACAATTTTAAGAGTTAAAATTGGTTAGGTCACTTATATCAAAACAGTGAAAATAAAAAATTATGATTTAGCCGCCATAAATTTATCCACAAAAGTTAAAATAAAATATTAGATATTTTACAGATAGAAACCTTAATTTTAAAATAGTGAGTGGGAGAGGGATATACGACAGTATATCCCGCGATCTCCGTTGTTAGTCCAAAAACATGAGATTCAAAAGGCGCCTCGAGACGACTTTGTTTTCGTCCCCCTACGGATGGTGTCCATTTTGAATCAATATCAGGTTTGGGTTCCGAGAGGATAGAGATATTGGACAATTATGACCCATAGCATCACTATTTGTACAGAACATGGTGTTGTTGTCAAATTAACTATGTGACAAATGAAATTATTCTTTTATCATTTGTAATTATATTACCGAGATATATAAATGATAAAATTCTGTATGATTAGTTCTGGATTGATAAGATATGAGACAGTTCAATCCATGAAGGTTTAATCATTAAAACATCCCTAGTCGGAGTATTATCGAGATTGGACATCGATAATGCGGAATAGACTAGTATTGCACTTGTGCGCGTTGTGGGAGCATAACGGCATAGTTCTAATATATTTGGGTATTGGATACTCAAGCAAGTGTAATAGAGGTTGTGTTTACCGATGGTACGGAAACAGCTTCGCTCTGGATAGACCCCTCGGAATTCCATTGGTAGTATGACTATGTGTTTATGGAAGTCCGAATCAGGGTAGGTGTATTTGGTCTTAACCTTAGACTTGCACCGCTAATACTTGCGACAATCAATATACTTTGGTTTTGGTCATCCAGGGCTTTAACCTGTTCTGTGTACGCCTCTTCTGGGTATATTGAGAATCGTTGTGTATTGGGTGTGATGTCAAGATGGAAGTATCACTTCAGTCATAGTGAAAATGATGATCACGTAGGATACGAAACTGGTGCTTTGATATGCTGCAGCTATCGGGATTATATGACTAGGTCATGCTTATCCGATTATAGAGACTAGTTACACGAGATCCGATATCTGCTTCGTACGGGGCAGACACAATTCCAGCCCCAGGCCTAGCATTTGACATTCGATACTGGATCGCAATACGCAATACCACGTATACTACGCCTGATACAGATTATATATTCCTTTAAGAATATTTCTGGAGAATTGGGTAGGCACGGTGCCTTGCTAGAAGCCAACCATGTCTTGTAAATCGGTAAAAACGTAGTACTCGGTACGTACGTGTTCGGATAGTCCGACGACTAGATTTACTGCCAACATATCCGGGGATCTCATGGGTCGCTTCCCGAAGATTCACCGATGACGTATGACTCACACATTATTAATCTGGGATAAAATATTATTTAAAGAGAGAGAACGATTAATTTGGAATTAATCGAGAAATTAATATATTCGATATATTAAACGAAATTGGATTTCGACGCGAAATTAAAATTAGATTTTAATTCGGGCAAATGAGTTAATTTATTATTAATTTGCTAGCGACGTGAATAGTAATTTTGCTAGGCACAATTATTTAATTAAATTTGATTTAATTACATCGCAATGGAAAATTCGTTAATTCGGAATTAGCGAACCCGAGCCCGGGAGTGTTTGCGGGCCCACTCGCATTTCGAATTCAAGTGTGGCCCATAAGTCACATCAAGCGTCACATCATTAGTCATTCAAGTGATGGATGTCTTGTCACTGTGAGTGATGTGATGTTAGTCACTTGTGATTGATGGGAGTGGTTGGAAGGCTTAAATGCCTTGTACTTTATGGATTTGAATTTTTGGTATTAGATTTTAGAAATCTAAATACACAAAAATCAACTCATCACTTTACTCTTCTCTCTCCCAAAAATTTGGCCAAGGGCCATCTTCTTCTTTCTTTTATTTTCTCCATTGCCGTGAGCAAGAACAAGCTTTAGGAAATTTGTTGGCAAAATATCCAAGGTGCTAGCACACATTAGGAGTCATACAAAGGTGATAGGGAAACCCATCTATGAGCATGGAATCCACACACAAAGCTTGGAGCTTCGAGATTCAACAAGGAGCACAAAAACTAAGCTTTACCGTGAGCATCAATGGTGGAGCGGAAATTTTTTTGTTGTTCCTCACATCACAAAAGCCGATCAAAATGAGTATTCCGCAACTTTAACTTTGATGTATTCACAATTTTCATCGCTTAAATTGATCTTGGTTAGACCTAGAAAACCCAACAAGGGATTCTAGATGTATCTTGTGAACTGACCTACCCTATGGCGGCACTTCACTCGTTAAGTCCAAAAATCCCGAAATGACGGGTTACACTCACAAAGGAATAATTAACTGTTAATACAATTCCTTGATCGAATGAAACGGTAGTTGTTTAATATAGGAATAAGAGTTGTTCCCGCATATATTAAATTGACTGAGATTGTCTCGATCTATCATGCAAGTACTTGACCTACCCTACGGCGGCACTTACTTGTGGAATGATAGTTTTTCGTGGCATAGTAATTCTCTTAGGTTTTAATTCATTATTCATGGTTCATGCATCATGTTTAATTTTATGCCAAAATTATTTGATGATTTTAATATGCGATGAATGAATGTTAAATGCATGTTTATTTTATTTTCAGTCATTGTTTCTCCAATTATTTCCATACTTTCAAACGATAAATTCACAGGAGAAGACTATGTTAAGTGGAAAAGTAACATGAACGCTATCATGGTCTGTGAAGACCTAAAGTTTGTCCTGACAGAGGATAGTCCTCCCGAGCCGACCAGTACTGCTGGCCAAGCTGTGTGCAATACCTACCAAAAATGGGTCGCAGCAAATGAGAAAGCCCATTATTACTTGCTAGTAGAGATGTATGAGGTTCTTGCTGCAAAGCATGAACCTATGGCTCTAGCATCACAGATGATGGAGTCATTACAGGGCATGTTTGGGTAGCCTTCGGAGCGTCAACGACATGAGGCCATGGTCTCAGCGATGACTGCTAGGATGAAGGATGTGACATCAGTTCGAGAGCATGTCTTGAGGATGATGACCTATCTCAACATTGCTGAAACCAATGGAACTCGTATTGACGAGTGTAGCCAGGTGATCCTGATTATGGAAACTCTTCCGAAGAGTTACTTGCAGTTTAAAAGTAACTATGTTATGAACAAGTTGACTTTTAATTTAACCCAACTTCTTGATGAGCTCACCCACTACGAGTCCATACTTGTGGATGCTCGTAAGCCTAGTGTTATGGCAAATGTTGTCGAGTCTTCAAAATCTGCAAAGATAAATAAGAATAACATTGGAAGGCTAAAGGTATAGCTATTTGACATACGTAAAGACCTTGCTGAAGGTTACTTTACTATGAGAGTTAGGACAAGGGATGTTGTTTCAGTAAAACAGTGGAAGTTATCAGTTTTTTTTTTTTTTTTTCAAATAAAAGTTATTTGAATTTAAACAAAGTTGTGTTTGTTCTTGTTTGGTCATGGAAATTTGATTTCTGATTCAAAACTATTGCATGATGGTTATCATTTATCTAATAATAATAGTTATTATTTCAGAAATGGATTACCTATATGCTAAGGAAACTAGAAGATAACTTGTATGTGTTAAGACCGTTAACACATAAGCCACTGCTCAATACTAAATGTTTAAGGTTGAGAAACCTAAAACTAAACGGCCAAAGATTTCTCATGATGACACATATCTATGGCATCTTAGACTCGGTCATATCAACCTTGACCAGATAAATAGATTGATAAAGAACGGAGCCTTAAACCAGTTAAAGCTTGAGACTTTACCAGTTTGTGAATCCTGTTTAGAAGGAAAAATGACGAAGAGACCTTTTACTGGAAAAGGTGTAAGAGCCAGTCAACCATTTGAGCAAAAACATTCGGACGTTTACGGACCGATGAATGTAAGAGCCCGAGGTGGTTATGAATACTTCGTCATATTCATTGACGATTATTCAAGATATGGGTATGCCTACCTAATGCATCACAAATCAGATACCTTTGAAAATTTCAAAGATTATCGTACTGAGGTTGAGAACCAATTAGGTAAGACAATCAAAGCTCTACGATCGGATCGTGGAGGGAATACCTCGACAAAGATTTCGAGGAATTCTTAGTTGAGCATTGGATAGTATACCAGCTCACAGCGCTTGGAACACCACAGCAAAATGGTGTTGCAGAGAGGAGAAATCGGACCCTACTAAACATGATAAGATCTATGTTTAGTCATAGCTCACTACCTAGTTCGTTCTGGGGATATGCACTGCAAACTGCAATGCATATCCTTAATGTAGTTCCATCTAAGTCTGTTCCTAAGCCTCCCTTAGAGTTGTGGAATGGTCGTAAAACTAGTTTACGACATTTTCGCATATGGGGGTGTCCAACACATGTGCTGAAGAATAAGACCACAAAGTTGGACCCACGTTCTTAGGTGTGCCTATTTGTAGGCTATCCTAAGGAGACTATGGGTGGATTCTTCTACAGTCTTGATGATAACAAAGTATTTGTACGATAAATACTATGTTTCTAGATGAGGACTATATGAGGGAGTTCAAGCCTCGAAGTAAGGTGTTACTCGAGGAGTTACTTGCTGGTTCGACCAGCACGCCATCGTCAATGAAAGTTGACAAATACATAGCACCTTCGACATCTGAGAGTCAGATGCAAGCTCTTCAGAATGATGTACCGCCTAGACGCAGTGGGAGGGTTGTACGACAACCTGATCGCTACCTTGGGTTGGAGAGGCATAAGTTGCCGCATCCAGCGATGGCGTAGATGATCCATTGACCTATCGTAGTGCAATGGACAATTCTGACAAAGAGGAATGGCTCAAAGCTATGAACCTAGAGATGGAGTCCATGTACTCCAACTCAGTCTGGGAACTTGTAGACCAACCTGATGGGGTGAAACCCATAGGTTGCAAGTTGATCTACAAGAGGAAGAGGGGATCAGATGGGAAGGTACGGACCTTCAAGGCTAGACTAGTGGCCAAAGGTTATACCCAGAAAGAGGGAGTTGACTCTGAGGAAACTTTCTCGCCAGTAGCCATGCTTAAATCCATCTGCACTCTTATATCCATTGCCGCATATTATGACTATGAAATTTGGCAAATGGATGTCAAGACTGCATTCTTGAATGGCAATCTTGATGAGAGTATCTATATGATACAACCAGAGGGGTTCATCACCCTAGGTCAAGAGCAAAAAGTTTGCAAGCTGCAAAGGTCCATTTATGGACTCAAGCAGACACCTCGATCTTGGAATATAAGATTTGATACCACAATAAAGTCTTATGACTTTGAGCAGAATGTTGATGAGCCTTGTGTATACAAGCGCGTCATTGACGGGAAGGTGGTTTTTCTTGTTTTATACGTCGATGATATTTTACTCATTGGGAATGATGTAAGGATATTATCAGACGTGAAAACCTGGCTAGCTAATCAATTCCAAATGAAAGATTTGGGAGAGGCCAGTTATGTTCTTGGGATTCAGATTCTTCGGGATCGCAAGAAACGACTGTTAGCTATGTCTCATGCATTATATATCGACAAGATCCTTTTTGTTATTTGGGATGCAGAATTCCAAGAAAGGCAATCTGCCTTATCGGCATGGAATTCATTTGTCAAAAGAATAGTCTCCTAAGACACCTCAAGATGTTGAGGAAATGAGACATATCCCATACGCCTCAGCAGTTGGTAGTCTCATGTATGCTATGTTATGCACGAGACCGGACATCTATTTTGCAGTGGGAGTAGGCAGTAGGTTTTAGTCAAACGCAGGATTGGATCACTAGGTGGCTGTGAAACACACTCTCAAGTATCTTAAAAGAACGAGAGATTATATGCATGTTTCCGGTGAGGATATGATCCTAAGGGGATATACAGACTCTGATTTTTAGACAGATGTCAATTCTAGGAAATCTACATCTGGATCAGTGTTCACCCTAGGTGGTGGGGCTATAGTATGGCGGAGTATAAAGCAAACTTGCATTGCTGACTCCACCATGGAGGTTGTATATGTAGCAGCTTGTGAAGCAGCTAAGGAATCACTCTGGCTCCGTAAATTCTTGGGAGATCTGGAAGTTTTTCCAGATATGTATAGACCAGTCACACTCTATTGCAATAATAGTGGTGCGGTGGCAAACTCTAAAGAACCAAGAAACCAAAAGAGGGAAAAACATATAGAGAGGAAATTCATAGGAACTTGGCAGATCCGTTTACAAAGACCTTGTCGGCTAAAGTGTTTAAAGGTCACCTAGAGGGTCTAGGATTACGTGTCATGTCCCATTTTCTCTAGTGCAAGTGGGATATTGTTGGAATGTATGCCCTAGAGCTACATATGATGTAAACGGTTTTATGAGTTTTGAAATAATACGATGCATTATTCATTTATCAAATTGTTTGTTTAATTATCGCATATTATAAATCATCTAAAATACCCTAGATTACTTATGTTCCTTCAGACTTAGTGTATGAGTGTCATACATAAGAGGATTTAAGTCTGGAGTTAGTAATCTTAAATAGTTCATAGAGAGCAAACGAAGTGGGTACTTTGTTTGCGGTTTATCTATTGCTGCGGTCCATTCTATATTTGTATGGCATCCTTGATCCGGGATCGTCCATGTAGAGACATGAGAATGGAGGCACCTTGTATGGTGCGATCATATATGACTGGACCCAGATGGAAATGACATTCTTATAATATCCGTTAAACTAAGAAAGTCATTTTGATCTACTAGATGGTCATATATGGATTGATCTTAATCCTGAGTGTACTACGAACTCCTGCATGAGAGGCCATGTCCTTTGATTTACAAAGGTGAGGTTGGTGTAGCAGTCCCGAACAATAACTATGTACTTTGGGGGCATGGTTTGTTGTGTAGCTGAGAACGTTTTACATAGACATGGAGTTCACTCCTTCTTGCGAGAAGTAGAGGAGTATCTTTCTTAAGGGTTGATTCGGTGCTTGAACGATTTGAGCGCTCAAGTCTTTCTATTACGAATGGAAAGATTAAAATTCATAATAGTTATGAATAAATCGTTCATTAGAGAATCAATGGTACTTAAGGTAAAAATAATTAGAGGGGTATAACAGATATTATGACCCGACTATAATTACGAGATACTCGTGAAGGGTAAATTCATATGTAATGACTATATCGATGGACAACGACTTGGTTCGGCTTAATATATCATCTGCGGCAACGAGAGTGCAGCTTCGAGTTTTTAGTGGAATAACCCGGAGTTTATAATTCGAAATATTTAATTAAGAGCGTAATTAATATTTCGAAATTATTGGAGCTCGGACTCGTAGGTCCATTTGCTCCCCGTGCTAGCTCGACTTACTATAGCGGATTTAATATAATTGGATAGTCCAATTATATACTCAAATATGTATAAATATTATTAATTTGATTAACAATATTATTATGTTACACTTGGAACTTTATGTTAAAGTTTAACATATGGTCTTATTAATAATTATTTGATAATTATTAATTACACATTATTAAATTATATTAGATATATGATTTAATAAATAAGGATATTATTTTGAGATTCCAAAAGTGTTTTTGGAAAGCCTATTGATAGCTTTGGAAGTTATGAATTTAAAAAGGCTATTATATCTTTAATTTTGTAATTTATTTTTGTCATAATGATGAAAATCAATTCTTGATTTATGTTACAAAAATTAAAGAGGAAAATACATCCTTGGCCAATTTTTGATAGGGTAAAATGGGAAGGGTTTGTTTTATTTTGTAAAATAAAACCCTAAACGCATGCATGTGTGATGGTTGCTGTGTGTATGATGAAAGCAGTCCAAATGATCAAAGTTGATCAAAGTGACAGCGCATGGTTCTTTAAATGAAGGAGACGAAAAAGTCACAGTCATGATCAAATGCAAGATCAAGGGTTGATGCGTGACTAAAGGAAATTGATCAAACCAGATCTGTGATCTGCGCATGTGGAGCGGATGTGGGTGATGAGGCGTTGAATGAAAATGGAATTTTGTCAAGTGTTGGCTGTATACGTGGAAACTGTAACTTGTCGATAATCATGCAATATGCGCATATGATCAAATGTTGATGCTTTATTTGATCTATTCAAACATGCGCACATGAGAGATAAATGTAGGGCTGTTTGGATTTAGAATTTTTGGGTGGAAAAATTCTGGATACAAGGAGTAGGGCAGAAAAAATTTTCAAGGTCGATCCCGGGTGCCTAAGCCGCTTCCGCTGCGCGAGGAAAGCGTTTCCTACATTTATGTACCCTAGGTCAATAGGTGGGGGATACAGTAAGGCGAGTGACCGTATCATATGTAAATCGCATACATAATGGGTATATATATATTTCCTTCTCATTTTGGGGCATTGGCATGTTGCTAGATGTCAACCTTTGTCATTGAAATTGAACGACCATATGGTCGGAGGATAATTTATGTTAGATTAAATTATCACGATTCATTTCATGTCCAACTTGAGGGGAACCCAAAAGGTCACACACAACAAAGTCGAAATCAATGGTTAACAGTGCACATTACAAATATAACAACATATATGATTGTTGTAGGAATTGTTCATAAATGGTTCAATGTGTTTAATTATTGAACAGATCATTTATGAGGTTTTATAGTGGCTTAAGGATTGGTGAATGTAGATAGGGGCACTTTGGGAATTGGAGTAAAATAAAGTGCTATTCATATGAATAGTAAATTTTTTTTGTTAATTTTTTTGAATTCCAATTCGGCACAAACTCTTATTAGGGTTTTATAATCTTATTAAACCACTAAATTAAGATCCAATGGCTAAGATTAAATTAGGTTTTATCCCACATCGGATTCTTAATTAATTTTGTTGTCTTTGGAGTACTATATAAACCCAAAGAATTCTTTACAAATTTGCTACACCAAAACCATTTCATATATTGGGTTTATATAAGTGAGCAACTCTCAAGTTTAACAGTAAGCCACTGATTTTGAGGATCCTTAAGTCTAATTGACTAGAGGAACCTCGAGTTAAAAGTTTTGAGGTATTTTGCTAGGCTAGCACAAAGGGCAAAATACATGTGCACTCAAGGCGTAGTCTTTCCGTTGAGTTTTGGCTTTGGTGTGTGCATCTTTGGAGGCCACACACTTGGGTGGCTCTTTCGAACATGGAAGAGCTTACTGAGTTCGAGAAAAGCTTGTAGATTGGAGGGAGGACTGGAGGAGTCTTAGGTTCAAGTAAGTCTTTTTCTTTCTTTATTTTAATTAGAGTTCTTATGATCATTAGCATGTTTAGGTTTATGTTCTTTGCATGTTTTATTAGTATTATGCTTAGAATATATAGTAACATGCCTAGGCTTGTAGAATAATCAAAATAAATGGGTCTTGGGCAAAGGGAAAGCGGCATAATAATTTTGATTTTCCGCTGCGCACTCGCGGCCGCTTCCCAACACTTAGCATATGAGCAGGTATCAGAAAAATCCGGGTGAGCAACACTGTGTAGCTGTCAAAACAATCCTCAAGTATCTTAGAAGAACTAAGGATGTGTTTTTGACATACGAAGATTGTTCTGAGATGAAAGTCATTGGATACTGTGATGCGAGCTTTCAGACCGATATGGATGTAAGTTGGAAAAGCTCAAAGCAGTCAACTACAGCGGACTCCAACACTGAAGCCAAGTATATTGCATCATCTGAGGCAGCTAAAGAAGCAGTCTAGATAAAGAAGTTCATCATAGAGCTGGAAGTGCTTCCCGCGATAAAGAATGGCGTCACGATGTACTGTGACAACACGGGCGCCATTGCTCAATAAAATGAACCAAGGTCCCAGCAGAAATCCAAGCATGTACTCAGGTGATTTCATTTCATCAGGGAGATTGTTGAGAGAAAAGAAGTTATTATAGAGAAAATACCCACAGAAGATAATCTTGCAGATTCGCTGACTAAAGGGCTGACTCAACAAAAGCATGATAGGCACACCCGAGAGTATGGTGTCTAGATTCATACTAGTTGGCTATAGTGCAATTGGGAGATTGTTAGGGATATGCCCTATACCTAACTTGTGGATGGGTTATATGTACATGTATTTGTAATATTTTCATTAATTAATAAAATGGAAATCTTTATTATACATATCTTACATAACTTATATGAATCAACAATACTGTAATAAAGCCCTTGGAGTAATAAGACGATGGCTTCCACGCCTTATGAGAATCATTACTCTTAAATGTTCCTAGTAATGGTTTTGTGAATAATTTGGGCGTTCACAAAGCGGAGAGACTAGCATGATGATATGATCCGCCCTTAAGTAGGGTAGCCGATCTCATAGGCTACTAGCGAAGATCCGTACGCTTGGTATATCACATGGATGCATGATTTGCTCGTGTCCATCGAACTAACGGCCGAAAGTTTTCATATGGAGTGTTTATCCCATGTGTCTATGAGAACTTTCATGTATTGATTATATGACTAGTCCTTAGACTTGAGGTCTTTACAATCTTATGTGTGGATCAAATAACTTTGACATTCTCCTTCCCCGGTTCAAAAGATCCGGTCATAAGGGTATGATTGGGTCATTTGTTGAAACACATGAAGTTTGTAAAGATACAACAGAGAATCGCCACTATCTCGGATAATATTTTCTTATAAGAGTAGTATTCCAGTTCGCAGGTTTATATGTGTGATCAGTGCTTGAGACTGTGGCCACAGCGGAAGAACCATGTGAGATTCTTGGGTTAGCACGATTCATGAAACAATCAACATCATGCCTTTGACCATATGGGTAGACACTTTCCGTACCCTAGGTCAATAGGTGGGGATATAGTGAGGCGAAGGATCGTATCATATGTAAATCGCATACAGAATGGGTATATATATATATATATTTCCTTCACATTTGGAGGCATTGGCATGTTGCTAGATGTCAACCTTGGTCATTGAAATCGAACGAACATATGATCGGAGGATAATTTATGTTCAATTAAATTATCACGATTCATTTCATGTCCAACTTGAGGGGAACCCAAAAGGTCACTCACAACAAAGTTGAAATCAATGGTTAACAGTGCATAGTACCAATATAACAGCATATATGATTACTGTAGGAATTGTTCATAAATGGTTCAATGTATTTAATTATTGAACAGATCATTTATGAGGTTCCATAGTGGCTTAGGGATTGGTGAATGACGATAGGGGCACTTTGAGAATTGGAATTAAAAAAAATTACTATTCACATAAATAGTAAAAAAAAAAATTTATTTGTTTTGAATTCCAATTCGGCCCAAACTCTTATTAGGGTTTTATAATCTCATTAAACCACTAAATTAAGATCCAATGGCTAAGATTAAATTAGCTTTTGTCCCACATCAGATTCTTAATTAATTTTGTTGTCTTTGGAGCACTATATAAACCCAAAGAATTCTTTACAAATAGGCTACACCAAAACCTTTAATATATTGGGTTTATATAAGTGAGCAACTCTAAAGTTTAAGAGTAAGCCACTGATTTTGAGGATCCTTAAGTCTAATTGACTAGAGGAACCTCGAGTTAAAAAGTTTTGAGGTATTTGCCTAGGCTAGCACCAAGGGCAAAATACCCGTGCACTCAAGACGTAGTCTTGCCGTTGAGTTTTTGCTTTGGTGTGTGCATCTTTGGAGGCCACACACTTGGGTGGCTCTTTGGAACGTGGAAGAGCTTGCTGAGTTCGAGAAAAGCTTGTAGATTGGAGGGAGGACTGGAGGAGTCTACGGTTCAAGTAAGTCTTTTTCTTTCTTTATTCTAATTAGAGTTCATATGATAGTTAGCATGTTTATGTTTATTTTCTTTGCATGTTTTATGAGTTTTATGCTTAGAATATATAGTAACATGCCTAGGCTTGTAGAATAATAAAAACAAATGGATCTTGGGTAAAGGGAAAGCGACATAATAATTTTGATTTTCCGCTGCGCACTCGTGGCCGCTTCCCAACAGTGGTATCAACGCGTCGTTTTTGTTTTGATTAGTTCTCACTCATTTGAGCTCGAAATTGGCTGTTTAAAAGCTCGTTGGAAAGCTAACACCCTGAATAGACACAAGTTTTGCATGATTTGGTTAGGATTTGAATTGTGAAATTGTATTTAAAGGTCACGCGTCTGCAGAAAAATGTGAATAGTAAATTTATTTGAATAAAATAAAATGCAATATCATAATTAAATATTAATCAAAGTTATTTAAAGCCTAAAATAATTCCAACACTTATTACAAAAGAAATGAACTTACAACACTTGAAAGAATATGACCTTATGGTCTTACATTTCCAATGTTAAAAACAAGAGCCAGAAAAATTAACGATCAATGCAAAACATTCATCACATGAATCAAAAGTAAACATTCATCACATGAACATTAAAATCATTCATCTCATGAATCTAATTATGCCTACTCATCGCAACATGCATTTTAATAATCTATATCTCATATAAATTATTAAAACTAAAATGAGAAGGGCTAAGAAAACTTTTCAACCTTAAGCTCTCGATGCCAATTGTAGGAAACGACTTTCCTTAGCGCGGTGGAAGTTGCTTGTGTTAGCACCGGCTTTGGTATGAATCTTTTAAATTTTCTTTGCATTCTCCCTTTGTTATAGTAGCCAAAATCAATCATTTGATGCTAATACTTGGATCAACCACTTGATCTTCCGAACTATGACTCGAAACCAACAAACCGAAGTATGGGCTTCACTCACAAATATTAAACTCTAAACAATTTAGAGAATAAAGATGTCACAATGGTGTTTGGCTTTGGGAATCTCAAACACTCTCACAACACTTGTGAATGCTTGAACTCTCTCTTTCTCCCCTTTGCACTTGTGTGAATGAATGAAAATAATGTTAACCTTAAAAGTGAGAGAAATGGATGAGATTATATTCTCTTACACAAGCCAACTAACGTTGTCATTAAGCATTTAATGATTTCTTGCAATGCCCAACACAAAAATTTCAATGCCATACCAAAGCATAAGAAATGATAAGCTAAAGATAAGAACTTTGTCATTAAGCATCGAATGCTTTCTTTCAATGGAAAAAACATAAATATGGACGCCATACAGAAGTAAAAAAAAATTAATTTTGATAAAATAAATAAATGCATTTTAAGATCAAATCCATATATAACAATCTATTAGATAAAATAAATTTATTCTGTTAACGGATATTAAAAAAAATTCATATTTATCCGAGTCTAGTCCTATATGATCTCATCATACAAGGTGCCTCCATTCCAATGTCATTACATGAACGATCCTGGATCAAGGTCGTCATACAAGTATGGAATGGACTGCAGCTATAGATAAACCACAAACAAAGTACCCTCTTTGTTTGCTCTCTATGGACTATTTTGATTACTAACTCTAGACTTAAATCCTCTTATGAATCAAACATACACTAAGTCTGAAGGTACAAGAGTAATCAAGATAAACAAAACAATTGGACAATATGCGAAATAAATCAAACAACTTTGATAAAAAAATAATGCATTTATTATTATTACAATAATCAATTCTATTTACAATACATGAAGCTCTAAGACATAAATCCCAACACAATCAACTCTCTCATATTCAATCATTACTTACTTCACACTATCTAATTACCTTAGAGATTTAACATATTTCTTCTCTTTGAAATCACGTTCCCACCATTTTTACTGATGACACTTAAATCTTACCCTAAAGTGTGTTTGTTACCAAAACTTAGTAAGGTATTATGGCGGTTATGCTTATATGCGATCCTAGGAATGCCTAATTATATTGTTATTCTCATTCACGTAAACTATGGGCCTTTTCCTTCTTAATTCGTAGAGATCTCTTTGCTAAAATCTATTGTAGTCTCATCCATCTTCCATTAGAGAATATCTAACTTTCAAGCCTCTCTGTCGATGTTTAATATTATGTTATCGTTTGTCAACATCTATGCCATGTGCTACACTTGGCTCTCTTACTGATTTCTATACTTTTGATGGATCCCTATCTAGTAGTCTTATCTCTTAAGGTTTTCTATTTATATTTCGTGGTATATTGCGGTGGGTACTGGGTCTTCTTACATATACTTTATTCTATTATGGTCAATAAGGTCTTAATGTCAAAGGGTGTTCAATACTTTTGTATTGGTGCCATTTATCGATTACTTTAGCTTAATCAATTACCTATTTTAGAATAGGCATGAGATAAACCTTGTTAGGATGTTTTCCTATCCAGAACTTCTACGGGGTCAGACAGTTATTTTTTAACCGTACATAAAGTTATAGACACTAGTGAATTAAAATATTAGATATTTTTAATAAAAACTTAATTTTAAAATAGAGAGTGGGAGAGAGATATACGAAAATATATCTCGCGATCTCGGTTATTAGTCCGAAAATATGAGATTCAAAAGGCGCCTCGAGTTGTTTTCGTCCCCCTGTGGATGGTGTCAATTTTGGGTTAATATCAAGTTTTGATTTAGAGAGGAAAGAGACTGTAGATGTATCTGGTGAACTGACCTACCCTACGATGGCACTTCACTAGTTATGTCTAAGAGTTATGAAATAACAGGTCACACTCACAAAGGAATGATTAAATGTTAATCGAAATTCCTTTATCAAATCAAATGGTGGTTGGTTAATATAGAAATAATAGATATTCCGGTATATATTAATCAATTGATATTCTCTCGATCTATCATGTAAATACTTGACATACCCTATGACGCCACGTATTTGTGGGATGATAGATTTTCATGGCATAATAATTCTCTTAGGTATCTAATTCATTATACATGGTTCATGCATCATGTTTAATTTTATGCCTAAAAGAATGATAATTTTAATATGCGATGATTGAATTTAAAGTGCACGTTTACTTTATTTTATTTCAGCCATGATTTTTTCAATAATTTCCATTCTCTCTAACGATAAATTAACAGGAGAAAATAATGTAAAATGAAAAAGTAACATGAACGCTATTTTGGTATGTGAAGACCTTAAGTTTGTCCTGACGAATGAGTGTCCTCTCGAGTTATACGCGATGCATGCCAGAAATAGATCGCAGTTAATGAGAAAGCCTGCTACTACTTGCTAGCAATTATGTCTGAGGTTCTTGCTACAAAGCATGAGCCTACTGCTACAATATATTTGATAAGGCAGTCATTACAGAGCATGTTCAGGCAGTCTTTGGAGTGGCAACGTCATGAGGCCATGGTCTCAACGATGACCGCTAGGATGAAGGAATGGACATTAGTCCGAGAGCACGTCTTGAGGATGATGACCTATCTCAATATGACTGAAACTTATAGAGCTCGTATTGACGAGCTTAGCCAAGTGACCATGATTATGGAAACTCTTTCGAAGATTTTACTACAGTTTAAAAACTACTATGTTATGAACAAGCTGACTTTTACTTTGACTCAACTGTTAAATGAGCTCACCCATTATGAGTCCATGATGATGGATCCCAATAAGCCCAGTAGAGAGGTAAATGTTGCCAAAAATTCTAAATATACCAAGAACAAGAAGAAAGGAACTGGGAAGGCTAAGGCAAAGCCTATGAAGAAGAAGAACAAGAAAGGCTCCAAGGATGCCAAGCCCAAGGGAAAATTTTTCTATTGCAACAAGGACATGCATTGGAAAAGGAACGGTCCTAAATACCATGTTGAGTTGAAAGAGAGGAAGGCTATAGTTATATACGATTTACTTATTATTGAATCTCTTTTAGTGGAGATTGATAAATCCACATGGATTGTTGATTCTAGAGCAACTAACCATATTTGTTCTTCTTTACAGCTAAATGATTCACGGAAAGACCTTGCTAAAGGTGAATACACCATGAGGGTCGGGAAAATGGATGTTGTTTCAACAAGAGCAGTGAGAGTTTCCAGTTTAAATTTTTCCAATAATAGTTATTTAAATTTGAACAATGTGTCATTTATTCACGGTAATCGTAGGAATTTGATTTGTCTCTCTAAACTTTTGGATGATAGTTTTTCCATTTCTTTTAATGGTAATTTGGTTATTATTGGTAGAATTGGAATAACAATATGCACATGAAACTCGGAAAATAATTTATATTTGTTAAGACCGTTAACACATAATTAACTGCTCAACACTTAAATATTTAAGGTTTAAAAACCTAAAACAAAGCGGTAAACGATTTCTCACGATGACATATCTGTGGCTTCTTAGACTTTGTCATATTAGCCTTGACCAGATAGATAGGTTGATAAAAAATGAAGCTTCAAATAAATTAAAGCTTGGAACTTTACCAGTCTGCGAATCCTGTATGGAAGGAAAAATGACCCAAGAGACCTTTTTACGGGAAAAGGTATAAAACCAATCAACAATTTGAGCTAATACTTACGGAAGTTTACGGACCGATGAATGTAATAGCCCAATGTGTTATGAATACTTCTTCATTTTTATTGATGATTATTTCAGATATTAGTAAGTTTACCTAATGCAGCACAAGTCAGATACTTTTGAAAAGTTCAAAGAGTATCATTTTGAGGTTGAGAAACCAATTTGGTAAGACGATCAAAAATCTATGATCAGATCGTGAAAGAGAATATCTTGATAGAGATTTTGAGGAATTCTTAGTCGACCAGCTCACAGCAATTGGAACGCCATATCAAAATGGTATTGTAAAGAGGAGAAACCGGACCCTACTAGACATGATAAGATATATGTTTAGTTATAGCTCAACAAAATTGTTTTGCAGAAGGGTTTCATAGCCCAAGGTCAAGAGCAAAAGGTTTGCAAGCTGTAAATGTTTATCCATGGACTCAAGCAAGCATCTCAATCTTGGAACATAAGATTTGATATCACGATCAAGTCTTAAGATGTTGATTAGAATGTTGAAGAGCATTATGTTAACAAGCGCGTCATTAACGAAGATATGTTTTTTCTCATTTTGTACATCGATGATATTTTACTCATTGGGAATGATGTGAAAATATTAACGCACGTGAAAACTTAGCTAATTAACCAATTCCAAATGAAAGATTTGGGAGAGGCATTTTTGTACTTGGGATCTGGATTCATTGGGGATTGCAAGAAACAACTGTTAGCTATGTCTTAGGCATCCTATATCGATAAGATCCTTGTGCGATTTGGGATGCAAAATTCCAAGAAAGCCAATTGTCTTATTGATGAGCGGAAAATATATCAATATTTATCTCCCATTTGACTTAATATTTTATTTATTTTCTCGAGTTTGATGAATGTTTTGAGGTGTTTTGTGTATTTTGTAGATAAATAAAGTTTTGGGAATCAATGGAATCAACTCGGTGCTAAAACGAAAAAAAACAGACAAAATGGGCAAAATGGGAAATTTGCTGTCCACACGTCGCGACTCGGACTCAATTATTCAACTGCCGACAGACGTCATCTCTTGTATCATCATTTCATCATCATTGTAGCACCCGTCGCGACGCACAACCTTATCTGTGTCGTGACGCGTGTCAATAATTTAGCTACCGACAGCCACTATTTACTGTGAACGCGTCGCGATGCAGAGCAAACGTTTTGCCAATAAATTGAGGCTGATTTCATTTTCCAAATTCATATTTTCCTTAGCTTTCTTAATAAGGAACTGAGGATTGTATCTTGTTTGTATATATTTATAGTAATGTATTTTTATTTTTAGTAGTAGTAATAATTGTTTGTTTATTTTATCTTTCTTTTATGTTTGGTAGTAAATTTCCACTGGGGGAAGGGTGAAACATTTATTATGATAATTTAGATTTATCTCCCTTATTTTATAATATATAAATTATCTTAAAACCTGACTTAATTGGATACCGCCTTTATTGTCAATTGGACTTAATTAAAATATTCTTAATCCTGACTTAATTGGGTACCGCCTTTATGGTCGGTTGGATTAAATTAAATTTGACTTTATCGAATACCGCCTACATGTTCAGTTGGTAATTCATGCAAATTTATGTATTATAATAAAGGAGATTTTTAGATTTAAAATAGTAAAGGTGGATCCCCTAACCCCAAAATTTTATTTTTATTCTCGGGAAGTTATGAAGTACAATATTCAAAAGTTTAATAATTGATTTTCTTTATATTATGTGTGATGCTTTGGCTTGTTTATTGAATCTTAAGCTTAATGCTTCCTGTTGCCTGATCACCAATATGATTGATGTGGTAAAATTAAAACGAACTTGGAAAAGGGATTTTAGGTTTCAGCCTTATATTCAAAACTCACGATCTCACTTTAGAGATTTCCTTTCAGGATAGGAATATACCTGTTGGGCATGGGTAGCCACAATTGGAACTTGACCTTAATGAATTCGGGAAACTTAGCTAACATATGAATATAGTTAATTGGGTTACTTTGGGTGTTTGCATCTGACCATCGGAAGAGGCTTTTGCATATCTTCGTGTTACAGGTTAACAACTGATATATTACACATGTATAAGAGAATCAATTCATCATTAGAATAATATTGTGTGGAATCACAACCATAGATATTTTTGTCTTTTGTTTATTTTCCTTTATATTTTCTTTTGTGTTTTTATTTATTTATTTAGCAAATCAACATTCAACCAACCAATCAGCAATCATTCCATTCTTACCTCAATTAGATACCAGTAAACATTTAACATCAACAAATAATAACAACAATAGAAATTAAGTTCTCGTGGGATCGATATTTTTATACTACTTGAGTGATATTTGCTCTTTCTTTACGTGTGTGATTTCATCGGTCAAGTTTTTTGGCGCCGTTACCAGGGACTTATTTTTCTTGCGCTATTAATTTTAAAGCTACTTACTTTACTTGTATCTAATTTTCTTTACTTTTATTCATAATTTTTATTTCTTTCTTTTATTTTCAGGTGGTTTGAAATGGATTGATATTGGGTGATAGAAGCATAACAATATTAAAAGGTGAAAATACACCCATAACCGGGAGACACAGTCTGATTTTTTGAGGCATGTTGTCCAGCCCAACAACTATCACTGGATGTCAGATACTAGTAATAAAATATTTGCACAACCATTTCAGAGATGTGAGACATGTGATGGTAACCACTCGAGCGATCAATGTATGCACCACTATAATTCAAGGTGGCAGAGCTATCAGAGACCTTCATATACAAAACCAGCATATTTCACAGAACCATATTCTCCATCTTATCCATCATCAACCTATTATTTTCCTCAAGAGCCAGAACTATCAAAGGAAGATCGGTTGATTGACATGCTCAAAGATTGGCTCAAGAAACAAGACGAAAAGTTGGATTCAATCTATCAGAGTCAAGTCGCAAACATAGCAACTATAGAGAGAATGACAGCCAAATTTGATTTTTCAGCAGCTATACAAAGAATGAAAAATCAAGTTAAACAGTTAATTGAGAACCAGAACTACATACCTCACGGAGCATTTTCATGATGACACCTAAACATGAGAGGAGGCTAAGGTAGAGGTATTGGAGCCCAAACATGCAGAGTCTCAATTTGATCAAGAACATTCACTGGTCGATAAATGCATTTACGGGGAGGAAAAAAAAGAAGAGCTACCCGAACCTTTTATACCAACCACAGAGGATGAAGGCCTACAAACAGACATACCTTTACATTCTCAGGTTGACACTTATGGAGCATGCATTATGCATATGTCGAATGAAGATCTGAATGTAGAAATGTTAAAATACATCTATGAAGAAATGATGGAACAAGATGCAAAACAAATGGAAGAGCAAGTGTCTGACCATATTGAAAATCACGTGACACCAGAGGAAATACCGCAACATTGTGGAGTACATATCAAAGACATCACACAGAAGCTTGACAGAATGGCATGCCCATTCAAGGTCAAGCATTATACAAGACCACCTGATCACTTGTCATTCATGTTATAGACCAAAGTGGCGATAAAGTTTAAGAAGCTGGTGTGGGCACTGAGTCAAACAAAATTCTTTTGGCCACCTCATCGTTGGAGGAGACCCTTCAAAAGCAACGCATATGGGATTGTCCTCTCTCGGAAGTCCAAAACCACACTGAAGCGTCCTTGAAGGATAATATTCAGTCACTGATGGGTTTCTAAAGTGTCCCAAGATCAATTTAAGCAATATATCATGTGAATACTCAAAGAAGAATAGCGGAATTATACTCACTTTGAACGGATTTTGGATGCGTTGATAACGAAAATTTTGCCTTTGAGAAGTCCTCCAAGATCTCCTCTTTGAAGTTGAATCCAAGCTCCAAGCTTTGATGTTGATTCCAAGGTCAAGGGATTAGTTTCCCTATCACCTTATATGATTCCTTGGTGTGCTAGCACTTGGAGATTTTGCAACAAAATCACCTTAGTTCCTTCCTTGAAGCTCTCGGTGTTGGTTTCTAATATAAGTCCCAAGAATCATGAAATCAAGCACAAAATTCGCATGAATACACAAAGGAGTAAGGCGAAATACATAACTCACATTGAACGGTTTGAGATGCGAAGAACAAGCTGCGTTTTTGCCTCCCTCCAAGCTCACGGCAACAGCTCTCCAAGACAGTGGGCTGCTCGGTTTTGACTAGTTTGGTTCCTCCATGATTCGGCCATTGATGAACACCATGGAAGCTCCAAGCTTCAAGCTTCAAAATTGATTCCAAGCTCATGTGTTAGTTTCCCTATCACCTTAATTAACCCATATGTGTGCTAGCACTACTCTTCTTCCTTTGCTTCTCACAAATTCGGTCAAACCAGAAAATTTGAGGAAGAAATCGGTTCCAAAACCGTGAAGGAGAGGAAGAAGAAAAGAGAGGGAAAAGGGTTTCACGTGAAACCGTGTGGAGAGAGAGAGAGAGATGATAAAAATAAAAATTGTATTTTGGTTATATATTTTCCAAAAATAAATAAACCATTTACCCCTTTTCATTTCCCAAAAACGAAAAAGTCAAAAAGCAAAACAATAAATGCCTTTCAACTACCACATCAATCACTCAAATCAAATGACAACTTGTCACATCACTCAAAGTGACATTTGATTGACGCTTGATGTGACTTGCGATTTGACGCATGATTTGACTTGCGTGCCGCACTCGAATTCGAAATGCGAATGCGCTCGCAAATAATCCCGGGCTCGGGTTCGCTAATTCCAAATTAACGAATTTTCCGTCGCCTCGTAATTAAATGATTACGCCTAGCGAAATCACTATTCACGTCGCTAACAAATTAATTATAAATTAATTCGTTCGCCCGAATTAAAATCCAATTTTAATTCCGCGTCGAATCCAATTTCTAATAATATATCAAATATATATTTTATCGATTAATTCCAAATTAATCGTTCTCTCTCTTTAATTAATATTTTATCCCAGATAAAAAATATCTCCGTGATTAATCCCAGATTAATTTTCTCTCTCTTCTAATTAATCCCAGATTAATTAAGTGCGAGTTATACGTCATCGGTGAATCTTCGGGAAGTGACCCATGAGATCTCCGGATATGTTGGCAGTAAATACGGTCGTCGGACTATCCGAACACGTAAGTACCTCGTACTACGTTTATACCGATTTACAAGACAAGGTTGGCTTCTAGCAAAGCGCAATGCCTACCCAATCTCCAAAATATTCTTACAGGAATATATAGATCTGTATCAAGCGTAGTATACCGTAGTATTGTGTATATCGGCCCAGTATCGGATAGTCACGTGCTAGGGCTGGGGCTGGATAAGTGTCTGCCCCGTCCGAAGCACATGTCGGATGTCTGGTAACTAGTCTCTATAATCAGATATTCATGACCTGGTCATAATATCATGATTGGATGCGCATCACTCAGAGCACTAGTACCGTATCCTGCGTGACATCATCTCCACTATGACTGAAGTGATACTTCCGTCTTGCATTATCCAAATGGATTTACCGTGGCAACAGGTAAAAGGTTGAATCGTAATCAACACAATGTTGATAACGATACCTTTCCGTTAAAAGCCTAGCTTTATACGCTGGTATGTTGCCATCCATGTATGTCTTCCTAGAAGACTTTTAAGTACCATTAGACACAATGCCTTGTGGTACATCAACTAGTATCCAAACTGGTTGAGATACATGGAATCCATTTCGGATTATATGGCACTTTGCCATAATTAGGGAGTTGATATCTTGTATCACTTCCTCATACGTAGTCAGTTGGTATTCCTCAATAAGATTCACATCTTTATGAGGTTAGATCAGAAACCCATACTGACATGAATCCAACAACTCAAGGAACATTAGATCCTCTGCAATTGCCAACAGGGCCAATCACACGCCAAAGAGCTAAGAAGATTAGAGACGCAATGGCGGGGCTAGCGCAGAATGCCATGGTCGAGTGTGACAGACAACTCCGGGGCATATTGGCGTCACATGAGGGCTTCAATGGAGTGGGTCCAAAGCTATTTCACTTGACCCAAGTCATACCAGAGTAACACACCAGCAATCTTGAAGCCGAGTATATTTTTAACGGATCAAGCCGATTCAAGCCCGATATTAAATATCCGGCCAAGACAAGACTTATTGGACTTTATGACACATCATTATGCCTTTATACATGGAAGCCACGAATTTGGAGGACTTTTGTGCAAGGAAACAACTTTAGACAAAGTTGGAAAAGTTTTCCACATTTGTTGACTTTTATGATTTTGTGTTTTTACTTTAGACTTTTTTGGCAAAGTTATTTATTAAGTCTTTGTTTGTTATTGATTAAGTCTTTGTTTCTTTTGACTTTGTGTTTGTTATTAATGTCTATTAAGGGCATGGCCATTTAATAGCCATTAGTTAGCAACTTAGGGTGTTTTGGTCATTTTGCACCCATTAGGGTTTCTTTCATTGTACTATTTAAACTCATTTCATCTTAATGAGAAGCTAATCACCAAATTTCGAATTTCATCTTCATTTTGAAGTCTTGGCTATTGCCTAATTTGCTTAAGGGAGGGATTCCCCTTATCTCATGCAATCGACTTATCTAAGGCGTGGCAACCTTAGTGGCGTCTCCGTGCTAGCAGAACACTTCAAGGAATCATCTTAAGGGTTCTCAAAGACAAGTTCTTTTTGGGTCTTCTTTGTGGCCTTGGAAGGGTTTTGTTCCTACAAAATCAAATTCGCGGTTCTTGGGGTTCTATCCGCTGCGAGGGGTTTGCTTGGCCTAATCCTCCAAGTGAGTTCCGCGTCATTTGGTATCAGAGCTTAGGGTTCCAAGGTCTGATTTTTCTATCTTTACTTTGTGTTTTTTTTTGATTTAGTCTTTATTGTGTTTGTTGGTCATCAAGATACTTGTTCATCTTGATTCTTAGTTTTTGTTGGATCTTGTTGTTTCTTGCTGTTTCTTGTTTATTTGTGATCAAAATAGCATGAATAACATTCTGCCTTTGAGTGTTTGTGATTGATCATGAGTATTTCTTCATGTTATAGTTTCCATCTTTGAGTCAAAATTAGAGCTTTATTTTCTTTACTTAAATCAAATGTTTATTTGTTAATTGTATGTTACTAGGACGTGTTCAACATTGTTATTAAGTTATTTGTGTTTAAAAAAAAAAAAAAAAAAAGAATCAGGTCAGATTTGACTATGTGAGATTTATTGACATACCTTGTCTTTCTATTGTTGAATACATGCAATTAGTGTTGTTTCCATAGGTATTATTCATATCAACTTTGCAAAAATCAGAATTGACATCATTCATCTTGGCATTTGCGTGAACTTGCTTATTTGCATTCCTGTGATCTTAGTGCAATCTTGTGAGTTTGAGTGAAAAGAAAGAGTGTTTGAGTGCATTGGTGATGAAAGTGAGTGAATGAATGATGAAACAAATTGAAATGCATGAAGTTGATAATTGTCTTGAGTTATACATAGTGTACCTTTGCTGATTTGTGTTGTTAATGTTGAAGAATCAAGTGAAGTGAGGTTGAGTGCACCAAATTTGCACTAATTTCGTGTATATCCAAGCAAGTTTTACTTGCTACCTCTTGAAATATTGATATTTGCATTGTATTTCATTTGCTTTGTATACTTGTGCGTGTGAGAGGCAAAAGAAAGGAGTGATGAGAAGAGTAAAAAAAAAAAAAAAAAAAAAGTAAGTGAGACAAAACAGTAGAGAGTGATTACAAGATTGGCTAAGTGTCACATTGAGTGCTTGCTTGTTTGTTTGCGCATTTCGCTAACTCATTTTTTTTCTTATTCTGTGCTCTTTAGCTTAAGTTTCTTTGATTGAGTCTTCGTGATTACTATTCTTATTCGCATTATTCCACCTACCCTATCCATTATTGGTTCTTGTTGTTTATGCTAGCTTGAAGATTACACATTGTTGTGAACTTTGGGTAAGTCATATTCACATCATATTTAGTGTAAACACGAGTGGAGTGATACATATTGAGTGTAAACACGAGTGGAGTGTTACATATTGAGTGTAAACACGAGTGGAGTGTTACATATTGAGTGTAAACACGAGTGGAGTGATACATATTTGAGTGTAAACACGTGAGCTTGTGAGATTGTGAGGTTGTGAGGATATCTAATTATTTTCACATATTGTTACTTCTAATCTGTTTGTTGAAGCTTTGAGATGGCAGGTACTAGTTTGACAGTGGATGAGAAACTTGAGGCTTTAGAAAGGAAATTCATGGATATGATGGAAAACATGAATGCTGCTTTTGATAAGTTATCCAGGGAAGTAGAGAGTAATCGAACAGGCAGTGTTCCCAGACCACCACCTCGACATATACCACCACCTCAGAATGTGGCACCACGACGGGTACCACCAGATGAAGAAGAAGCTGAAAATGAGTTTGATGATTCTGATGATCTTAATGATGTGGAGGAGAGATTTCAGCCAGGGCCTGATAGGAGGCCTAATAGGAGGTTTGATAGGAGGAATGATAGGAGGGATAGACGGTTTGATGGTAGAGGTGCATTTGATGACAGAAGAGGGGATTATGATAGGAGAGGATACGGTAGACATGTTGATGTTGATGGTGATTTGAGCAGCATCAAGATCAAAATACCAAACTTCCGAGGCAAGAATGATCCAGAAGCATATTTAGAGTGGGAGAAGAAAATAGAATTGATTTTCAATTGTCATCATTACTCAGATGAAAAGAAGATCAATCTAGCAGTCATGGAATTCACAGATTATGCTATGATTTGGTGGGATCAGATTCTCACCAACCGAATGAGGAATTATGAGAGGCCAATTCAGACATGGGAAGACTTCGAGGTCTCATGAGGAAACGATTTATACCCAGCCATTACTACCGAGAGTTGTATCAGAAACTACAACATTTGTATCAGGGGACCAAGAGTGTAGATGATTATTATACTGAGATGGAGGTTGCCATGATCAGGGCGAATGTAGTGGAGGATGCAGAGGCTACTATGGCACGGTTTTTAGGGGGCTTGAACAGAGAGATTGCCAACATGGTGGAGTTGCATCATTATGTTGATTTGGAGGATATGCTTCACATGGCTGTCAAGGTAGAAAGGCAACTCAAGAAGAAGTCTACATCAAGATTTGGTACTCAGACTACTTCTACGTGGAAGGGGAAATGGGTTCCTAATGATCGACGAGATGGAGGCTTTAACAAGCCAAGGGCTGAACCTGGTGCCAAGGGTAAAGAAGTTGCAGAACCAAGCAAGGCTAGAACGAAACCTGAAGGTACAACACCAAAGACAAAGGACATCAAGTGTTTCAAGTGTTTGGGCATGGGACATTATTCTTCACAGTGCCCCAACAGGCGTACCTTAGTGATTGATAAGAAGAGTGGTGAAGTACATTCTACTGACAGTGAGGTTGAGGTTGATGATGATGAGCCTGAGATTGAGGATACTAGTGACAAAGAGGGAGCTGCATACCCGCTGGATAACTTGTCCTTAGTTGTCAAGCGTGTTTTGAGTGCACAAATTGTTGAGGATGAGAGTGATCAACAAAGGGAGAACATATTTCATACCAGATGCCGTGTGAATGGTAAAGGGTGTAGTATGATCATTGACGGGGAGTTGTGCTAATGTCGCAAGTACGACTTTAGTTGAAAGGTTGGGATTAGATTGCTTGAAGCATCCCAAGCCTTATAAGTTGCAGTGGTTAAATGATTGTGGCGAGATAAAGGTGACAAAGCAGGTGTTATTGAGCTTTACCATTGGGCCATACACGGATGATGTCCTATGTGACGTGATACCGATGCATGCAGGACATATTCTTTTGGGCAGGCCATGGCAGTTTGATAGGAAAGTTATTCACGATGGGTTCAAGAATAAGTATTCCTTTCAACATAAGGGAAAACCTATTACCTTATACCCACTCACACCAAAGCAAGTCCATGAGGACCAAGTCAAGTTGCACCTATTAGGCCTCCTATCAGGCCCTGGCTGAGAAGCTGAATGGAGCAGTTTTGAGGTACCCCACATATGACAAGGAGTTGTATGCGCTAGTGAGAGCCCTTGAGACTTGGCAGCATTATTTGTGGCCTCGAGAATTTGTGATCCATACTGATCATGAATCATTGAAGCACTTGAAGGGCCAAGGTAAGTTGAAAAAACGACACGCAAAGTGGTTGGAGTTCATTGAGACATTTCCATACGTAATTCGCTACAAACAAGGTAAGGAAAACATTGTCGCTGATGCACTATCGCGAAGGTATGCTTTACTTACTTCATTAAGTGCAAGAATGCTTGGGTTTGAATTTATTAAAGAACTTTATGCAAATGATACTGACTTTAGTACAATCTATGCTGCATGTGAAAAGTCTACCTTTAATAAATTCTATCAACATGACGGGTTTCTGTTTAGAGAGAATAGATTATGCATTCCTGTTTGTAGTATGCGTGAATTGTTAGTTAGAGAAGCGCATGGGGGAGGTTTAATGGGACACTTTGGCATTTCTAAGACCTTAGGGGTATTGAGTGAACATTTTTATTGGCCTAAAATGCGGAGAGATATTGAGCGTTTGTGTGATAAATGCTTGATTTGTAAAAAGGCTAAATCTAAGGTTATGCCTCATGGGTTGTATACACCGTTGCCTGTACCTAGTGAGCCGTGGGTAGATGTATCAATGGACTTTATATTGGGTTTACCTAGGACTAGGCATGGTAGAGATTCCATCTTTGTAGTGGTCGATAGGTTCAGTAAGATGGCACACTTTATATCATGTCATAAAACTGATGATGCCACTAACATTGCTGACTTATTCTTTAGAGAAGTGGTACGACTCCATGGAATTCCACGGAGTATAGTTTGAGATCGTGATGTTAATTCCTTAGTCACTTTTGGAAAGTTTTATGGGGTAAGTTAGGAACAAAACTTTTGTATTCTACTACTTGTCATCCCCAAACTGATGGACAAACTGAAGTGGTTAATAGAACTTTGACTCAGTTATTGCGTACTATTGTCTCTAAGAACTTGAAAACTTGGGAGGATTGTTTGCCTTTTGTTGAATTTGCATATAATCGTAGCATTCATTCTTCCACATCTTATTCACCATTTGAAATTGTTTATGGTTTTCAACCACTAACTCCATTAGATTTGCTACCATTGCCTGTTGATGAGCATGTAGGGTTAGATGGAAAAAAGAAAGCTGATTTGGTGAAACACATACATGAGAAAGCAAGAGAGCACATACAACGAAAGAATGAACAATATGCTTCTCATGCCAATAAGGGAAGAAAACGTGTGGTATTTCAACCTGGAGATTGGGTTTGGGTACACATGCGAAAGGAAAGATTTCCTGAACAACGTAAATCCAAGCTACAACCGAGAGGGGATGGTCCATTTCAAGTCTTGGAACGGATTAATGACAATGCATACAAGCTAGATTTACAAGGTGAGCATAATGTGTCTGCGACATTTAATGTTTCTGACTTAACTCTTTTTGATGCAGGTACAGATTCGAGGTCGAATCCTTTTCAAGAGAGAGGGAATGACATGAATCCAACAACTCAAGGAACATTAGATCCTCTGCAATTGCCAACAGGGCCAATCACACGCCAAAGAGCTAAGAAGATTAGAGACGCAATGGCGGGGCTAGCGCAGAATGCCATGGTCGAGTGTGACAGACAACTCCGGGGCATATTGGCGTCACATGAGGGCTTCAATGGAGTGGGTCCAAAGCTATTTCACTTGACCCAAGTCATACCAGAGTAACACACCAGCAATCTTGAAGCCGAGTATATTTTTAACGGATCAAGCCGATTCAAGCCCGATATTAATATCCGGCCAAGACAAGACTTATTGGACTTTATGACACATCATTATGCCTTTATACATGGAAGCCACGAATTTGGAGGACTTTTGGTGCAAGGAAACAACTTTAGACAAATTTGGAAAAGTTTTCCACATTTGTTGACTTTTATGATTTTGTGTTTTTACTTTAGACTTTTTTGGCAAAGTTATTTATTAAGTCTTTGTTTGTTATTGATTAAGTCTTTGTTTCTTTTGACTTTTTTTTTTGTTATTAAATGTCTATTAAGGGCATGGCCATTTAATAGCCTTTAGTTAGCAACTTAGGGTGTTTTGGTCATTTTGCACCCATTAGGGTTTCTTTCATTGTACTATTTAAACTCATTTCATCTTAATGAGAAGCTAATCACCAAATTTCGAATTTCATCTTCATTTTGAAGTCTTGGCTATTGCCTAATTTGCTTAAGGGAGGGATTCCCCTTATCTCATGCAATCGACTTATCTAAGGCGTGGCAACCTTAGTGGCGTCTCCGTGCTAGCAGACACTTCAAGGAATCATCTTAAGGGTTCTCAAAGACAAGTTCTTTTTGGGTCTTCTTTGTGGCCTTGGAAGGGTTTTGTTCCTACAAAATCAAATTCGCGGTTCTTGGGGTTCTATCCGCTGCGAGGGGTTTGCTTGGCCTAATCCTCCAAGTGAGTTCCGCGTCACATACCCCAGGTTTTTTTCTGACTCTGTCCGACCTACGCGGTTCTTGTGTATTCGAAGATTAATGGTAATAGTCTCATCCTGGATGAACTATTCATGTTCCATTAAGATTCAGTGCCTTGAATAGTATTACTCCGATTTCCATCGAGTAATACTATCCTCCCACTTACCACTACATATCGGTATTCCTCTCAGGAAAACCGTATGGTGAGTAACAATCTAATTGTTCTCTTGTGAGGTGTATAAGTACAATACTTATGGTATCCCTAGGATAACCTACATTTGGCACTTATCCTATTTGGGTTTTAGTTTGGTATCATCCAAACATATGCCTAGCATACCCAAATTATCAAGAATGAGAAACCCGGTTTCTATCCCGTTCATATCTAATATGATATCTGTCAAACAGATTATTATGGAACCTTATTCAAAATAAGTTCTTGCACTGTTTAAAGCTTATCCGTTGAAGGAAATGGTAGCTCAAAGCGACTCGTGATTAACCTTATTATGTCTAACAAAATTCGGTTAATCCGTTCGGACACACCGTCAAACTGACGTATTCCGGGAGGAGTCCTTATTTGAAACAATACTATACTCTTTCATAAAAACTAGAAACTTATTGCTTAAGTATTTTCCATTACAGTCTTACCATGATGGTTTAATACTTTAGCCGATCTATTTGTCTATTTCGTGTCGAAACTCTAAAAGTTTCCGATTTGTGTTTCAAAAGAAACACATAACCATACGCGATGCCACATCCGTACAGGTCACGAAATATTCATATCCATATCTAGCCTAGCTAGACATGGGCCCACTTGCTTCACTATGAAGTAGGGCTAACAGATCGGTGGCATTTACACTTTTACCAAGTAATTAGTGTTTTAGGCACTTTGCCCAAATAGACTAGATTCGTAGACTTTATTTGAATGGAATCAAATCAGTCCTGGTATCCGCTCTTCAAAAGTGCGGATATACGATTCTTGTTTATCAGTGTCCCTAACAACTATGCCACAATTAAGTTTCTTAACTGATCAAATCAGTTTGAGCTATTTATTTGTCATGTTATATATTTGAGATATTATTTATATTCAAAATATAAATCCTGTTATTCACATCTAATGTGTTTATCTCAATATCATCTTTATATAATGAAACACTTTAGTGTTCTAGAATATAAAGGTACACCCGCAGCGGGTTATACGCGATATAGAGATAATGTTTCTAGTCAAACTAGCTACATTATAACAGTTTCTAAATTTAAGTACTAACCCGAAGGTAGTTCCTAAATTCAGATATCTACGGTTAAAACAGAGACTTTCGTCCCGTTTTCAATTCGCAGATAAATCTCAATTGAAGTCAGTATCCTGTTCAAAATAGATTCTGAACATCAATATATATATTTTATGTACCACACTAAGTATCTAAAATCCAATTTTAATACTAGCTGTGAACATAATTATGACAAACATAATGGATTAAGCACTTAAGTTATCATTACATGATCTTCCAAAGATTATGCTCTACTATTTGCTTAACTCCAGGCTTAGGCATAATACGTTATTTTATCAAATAAAATAAGTTATTATTTTTCCTGGACCATCCTGAAATTTATTCCCAATTTGAAAATTAAAATCGTTTAAATACATTAACCCAGGATTATGTCTTAAACACTAATCTTTCATTTTTATATCTTGATTCTAATAGTCCAACTATTTAATCAACGATTTGTGGTACTATTTTTTATAATGATTATAATAGTCCAACTATATAATCAAATATAATCTAAATTAATTAACCTCAATTACATTGATTACTATAGTCCAACTATAAAATCAACTGTAAACTTAAATTAATTAATTCAAATATATTGATTAATATAATCTAATTATATATAATCAAATATAATACAGTCCAAATGTTTATTAAAACAACAATTTAAATATTAGTCCAACTAACATTTAATCTAACGACGAAATAATTTGAATGAGCGTGTATGGCGAGTAATTGAACGAGTATTGCAAATTCAATTCTTGCCTCCCACTATTTTTTGGCGAGCCTCTAACCCTCTGTCGAGTACTGGGGAAACCATGTTTCCTAGTGGGCTAGGATCCCGTTAAATATCACACAATCTTGACTTTGGCCAACAAATTGTATGATAATTAACTAGGTAGATCTCGAAGATCAATTGGATCCCATCCAATTCCTAGATCCAGTAGGCGGATATCCAAATCCTAAACATATATCTTATATATGCCAATACATCCAATGTATTACCTAACCTTTTTCCTCTGAATCAACTAAGCCTTGGCTTTGGCATAACAAACATAGTGATCCCAGTCAAGTGTGACCCATTGACCATGGAAAGCTTCGTAATCAATTTCGATGGACAAGAAGTGGTATTGACTTTGGCCAACAAACCACAACTTGGACAAGACACCGATATGGAACAAAGCCTTCGTGATTCAAACACATCTTCGACGGACAAAGGGCTTGACTTTGGCCAACAACCCAATGCCAATCTCGGATCTTGAGTAAGAATCACTCAATGGAAGGAAAGACACTTGATATTAAGCGAGGGTTTTTCGCGTGCAATTGGCTACCAATTTATTATCTTTGTTAAGGTCTCATCTTCATACACCCTTAAACATGCATTCTAAACACATAATAAAGCGCATATGAAATAAATAATAATGATATGCGGATGGATACTTTACATTGATCCTAGATCAAATCTCTCATTTTCTCTCTCCAAAGCTAGCACATGTATTTACTTCTACCCGTTACACTACACTTCTAAAGAAACCACATTTTCATTGAGGGGAATAGGTGAGAAGAGAATACAAAGAGTATAGAGGTGATAAGGCTTGACACGCAGGTCCAATTAATAAATCAAATTTATTACAACAATTTCCAAAATTGCCCCACCCGAATAATATCCATCCGATATACATTATTCATGCATCGCAACCATGTATTCATACAAGCATGTTATCAATCAATCTAATCCAATTAATTAATCTGATAATTAGTGATCATCCAATGTTCAAACAACGATTTGATTTTTGCTCGAGTCAAACTCGTTTTGCGAATAAGTACTCAAAGTACGAATTCCTGAATTAAATTAAATTACATAATTAAATCCAATTTAATACGCATTTAATTCTAATTCACTATTTAATTCCAAATTAAATATTACACTTTTATTAACGAACCTTTACGACTTAAATTCCAAATTTAATCGCAACGGGTCTCAAAGTCTGATTAACATCTAATGTTTATTTATTAAAGTCCAATGGGCTTTTAATTAATTTCTATAAGGCGTGGACTTTTGGTCAACTCGGGTCAAATCGAATAACCAAAATCCAATCCGGGAGTTACCCCATAAGCCCAGAAATCAATTTTGGCCCATTAGGCCCAATTAAATAATTAAGGTCCATTAAGTCATAATTGGACTTTATGGATATGGTTTTAGGCCCAATTGGATCCAACCAAATTGGCCTAAACTCAAATTTGTACAACAAAGCCCAAAAGCCCAATCACAACCTTAAAGGCCCAATTTCCAAAATAAGCCCAAATTAATTAACTTATAAAATTCCAAATTCCATAATTAATTAACCTAAGTGTAATACACAATTAATTATCCAATTAACATTTCTAAAACATCAATTAGCCTAATTAATCATGCACTTTAATATCAAATAGTGTCCAACACAATTTATCAAAATCAAACCCATTTTACATGCTTTTGTTCTCGGCAATTAGGGGTTTTTCCAATCCGATTCGGTTTCAATCCAATTGAATCCACAATCATCATTTCCCAAATCAATTCAATTCATCCAATGAATTAAAATCAAAAAACACAATAAATTTCAAATTCAATTGAATTCGGCCAAGCCACTTTAATTTGGGAAAAATGTTCCAAATCAAAATTCAATCAATTGAACTTCAAAACAACATTACCCAATTGTTTTAAGTCATCCAATGATCAAACAAAAAAAATCACCAAGAAATTTAGGTTATTTAATTTCGCCCAACATAAGCAATTTGGGGAAATCGTTCCAAACACAATTTCAACAAATTGATCCAATCAATCTTAAATTAAACATACTTTAAGCATTCTCATTCATCCAATTTCACAAAATATGCTCAAAATCAAGTTTACCCAAATTTTTCACTTTAGGCCAACATAACAAATTGGGGAAATTTGTTCCAAACACAATTTCTTCAAATTGATCCAATCAATCATTAATTCAACAACATTTAAGCATACTTAATCAATCAATTTAATCAAATCATGCTTCAATTGATTTTACCCAATTTGTCATGCCCAAAATTTAGGGAAAATTGAATCCAATCCAATTTCATGAAATTGATCATACACAACTTCAATTCAACCTCATTCAAGCATACTTCATCAAACAATTCAACCAAATCATGCTTAAATCGAGTTTACCCAATTTTAACCCTAAATTTTTCATGCTTGATCAAATCTCTAGATACCATTGTTGGTTTCTAATATAGGTCCCAAGAATCATGAAATCAAGCACAAAATTCGCATGAATACACAAAGGAGTAAGGCGGAATACATAACTCACATTGAACGGTTTGAGATGCGAAGAACAAGATGCGTTTTTGCCTCCCTCCAAGCTCACGGCAACAGCTCTCCAAGACAGTGGGCTGTTCGGTTTTGACTAGTTTGGTTCCTCCATGATTCGGCCATTGATGAACACCATGGAAGCTCCAAGCTTCAAGCTTCAAAATTGATTCCAAGCTCATGTGTTAGTTTCCCTATCACCTTAATATAACCCATATGTGTGCTAGCACTACTCTTCTTCCTTTGCTTCTCACAAATTCGGTCAAACCAGAAAATTTGAGGAAGAAATCGGTTCCAAAACCGTCAAGGAGAGGAAGAAGAAAAGAGAGGGAAAAGGGTTTCACGTGAAACCGTGTGGAGAGAGAGAGAGAGATGATAAAAATAAAAATTGTATTTTGGTTTATATATTTTCCAAAAATAAATAAACCATTTACCACTTTTCATTTCCCAAAAACCAAAAACTCAAAAAGCAAAACAATAAATGCCTTTCAACTACCACATCAATCACTCAAATCAAATGACAACTTGTCACATCACTCAAAGTGACATTTGATTTGACGCTTGATGTGACTTGCGATTTGACGCATGATTTGACTTGCGTGCCGCACTCGAATTCGAAATGCGAATGCGCTCGCAAATAATCCCGGGCTCGGGTTCGCTAATTCCAAATTAACAAATTTCCGTCGCGTCGTAATTAAATGATTACGCCTAGCGAAATCACTATTCACGTCGCTAACGAATTAATTCTAAATTAATTCGTTCGCCCGAATTAAAATCCAATTTTAATTCCGCGTCGAAATCCAATTTCTAATAATATATCAAATATATTATTTTATCGATTAATTCCAAATTAATCGTTCTCTCTCTTTAATTAATATTTTATCCCAGATAAAATATCTCCGTGATTAATCCCAGATTAATTTTCTCTCTCTTCTAATTAATCCCAGATTAATTAAGTGCGAGTTATATGTCATCGGTGAATCTTTGGGAAGCGACCCATGAGATCTCCGGATATGTTGGTAGTAAATACGGTCGTCGGACTATCCGAACACGTAAGTACCTCGTACTACGTTTATAACGATTTACAAGACAAGGTTGGCTTCTAGCAAAGCGCCATGCCTACCTAATTCTCCAGAATATTCTTACAGGAATATATAGATCTGTATCAAGCGTAGTATACCGTAGTATTGTGTATATCGGCCCAGTATCGGATAGTCACGTGCTAGGGCTGGGGCTGGATAAGTGTCTACCCCGTCCGAAGCACATGTCGGATGTCTGGTAACTAGTTGTAGGCATTGCATTTTCGCATGTGAAACCCGATGATGAGTCTCAATTGGAGGCACTACCTTTTTAGCTAAGGATATTGCAGGAAACGGTGGTCGGAAGGGGAAATTCGGAAAAGTATGTCATCAAGTTCATTCCACAAGTTCACTGTCTTCGTTGGTGCTGCGTTCGTTACTTCGTTCGAACCTCGTGCAGATTGCGGACGTTCGTGCCACGTTCTAATTGGCGTTCGAACGGTGCCGGTAATTCTGGTTTTGCTGCTAGCCTCACACCTCAGCCCATTTAGCCCCCCAAAGCCCATAAAACACATCCCAAATTAAATAAATAAATATTAATTAAAACATTAACTAAATAAGATAATAATTAAATTAATTAAATAATTAAATAAAACATTTACCAAACTTAAACTAAAATCATGCCTAACTTAGACAAATTAAATATATTACATACTAAAACTAAAAAGAAGATATACCTAATTAAAATCAATCATAACCAATTAAAGCCAATCATATATTTGACTTCCTAATCTAATAAGATAGTTACCAATCTAAAATATTTGTATTCCTAAACCAACACAAATTAAATATTACAACTTCCTAACTTAAAATATTTTGTCCCCCCTCAATCTTGTGTATACCTTTCTCATCTCTCCTAATTTGGAAGCAAATCTCTTCCTTGTGAGACAAGGTGAAGCCCTAGCCCTTCTCTATATAAACAACCCCTAACCTAGCCATCCCTCCTCTCCAATCTCTCTAGCTCACACACACAATTCACACAAGAATTATAGCAAGAAATACTAGACATCACAAGCATATCACTCCCTTGATCCTTACCCTCACACCACCAAAAATTACACCAAAACAACCCCTGACCACCACCGAAAATCAACCCCATTAAACCTCCACACACCACCGAAAATCACACCAAACACAGCAGCTTAAACAACTCCTAAAACAATCCCTAAAACCCCTTAAAACAGTAACATAAACTACACTTATAATCCTTGAAATAACCACACAAAACCACACCAAAAAGAATATCCAAACAGTGCAAAAACGGTAAGCAGAGGACACAGAGGAAGCGGCAGAAAAACCACAAGGAAACAGCAGCGAAACGGAGTCGGAACAGTAGCTTGAGTGGCCGAACAACGAAGGAAGAGGCAAACCAGTGAACCAGAAAAGTTGCGGAGCTTTACCCCCTTTCGATCTTCGTGGAACGCGAGTCCGAGAGACAGCTTAAAAGGTTAGACCTGAGGGTATCTTTCACACTTATTCGTATTTAATTTCTGGTTATTTATTTTGATTATATTTTCTGTAATTGTGGCATTTGTTGTGTGTATGATGTGTGTTGTGGGTATTGGATGAATGGAAGAGTGTCGTCTCTTGTGGTATATAGGATGGAAACCCAGACGTAAATTCCGTAGCTGAATCCGAATGGACGGTAGTGCGGTCTGTACTTGGGACACAACTCCACATATCACTTGAGTAAACGGCACCTTCTCTTGTTTTGTGTTGCTTTGGTTTATTTAATTCTTGTCATTTAAATTCTGCATGTCGTTCATTCCCGTATGATACCATCGAGTGCATGGGCTTAGTAAGTGCGATGAAAGGTTCCCTAATTGGAGGGTTAAAATCCTTCACCACGATGCTCTGCCGCACCGATTGATGTGTGTTCGGTTGAATGCGAAATATGTTCAATCGAACATACCTAGTTTGACATGATTGTCTTTATTTTTGTATGGATGATTCAATCGAGCGTATGGGCTTAGTAAGTGCGATGTGAGATCCCCTATGGGGAGGGGCTAAAGCCTTTTTACCACGAGGCTTCGCCGCGCCGGTTGATGTGTGTTCGGTTGGATACAAGATACGTTCAATCGGGCAAACTATGTTTAATATTATTGCTTTTCATTATATGTATGCCTGATTCGGTTGAGCGCATGGGCTTAGTATGTTGGTCTAAAGGTCCTCTCTTTGAGAGATCAAGAGCCCCAAAAGGCCACCTTTACGGCAGTACTTCGCCGCGCCCCTTTATTTTATCGTTTATGTATTGCGTCCCATTTCATGCATCAGGTCCGTTCCCATTCGAACGCGTTTACGAACGCAACTCGAACGCGCATGTGTTTTGCCTTGTCATGCATCAGGTCTTACTTATGTTCGAACGCGTTCCCGAATGCCACACGAACGAGAGCATTCTGTTTCATTTCCGTTCGAACGCGTTATCAAACGCCATACGAACGCGAACCTTTTGTTTATCGTTCGAACGCTTTTACGAGCGCTATACGAATGCCCACGCACTTTCTTAGTTTCATAATGCATCAGGTCTGGTTCCGTTCGAACGCGTTCTCAGACGCTACACGAACGCGAACCTTCTGTTTACCGTTCGAACGCATTTACGAACGCTACACGAACGCGCACCCACTGAACTGAGTCCTCTTCATTAGATTTCATGCATAGTTTTCCTAATAGCTATCCCCACATGTATGAATACAAATATATTAATGTATTACAATCCATATGCTTATGTCATGATAACATTTGAGTATTATTTCTTGCGGTATATCGGATGGAAACCCATACGTAAATTCCATAGCCAATTCCGAATGGACGGTAGTGCGGTCTGTACTTGGGATACAACTCCACGTACCACTCGGAAAAGTGCCCATATGTGTACTTGTATGGTTAATATGTGTGCTTGTATTTTCCTGAATGTAATATGTAAATGAAGTTGTATGTTTGTTGCTATTTTGATATATGTTAAGTATGCAACTTTAAATGTGAGATATATGTGAAATGTGTGCATAAGTTTTATTTTGCATGTGAGAATTTAGAAGCATGATACTCTTGGGAAATAAGTGTTACTTAAGCTTGATTAAATTATTACATAAATCCTTTCATTACAAGTGACATAAGTAAGGGACCATTCCGAACCCAATGGTTTGAGGTCTTCCCTTGCGAGGGGTGAGTGCGGCCTTAAATCTTTGTCCCGGTTCACACCGGGTGGTGACTCCATATTATTTAGTATTTCCCAACTAGTGCCGCGAGCCTAGGAACGGCGTCGCCCAGGTCCTGTTGTCCCACAGTCTGGCGACTCCACTGGGGATATGAGAATTGGCCCCGAAATATTGTCTTGTAATGAGTGGATTTATGTTTTAATTGGCCATGTCTATAGTGGATAAGTGAGGGTTTAATCAAGGGCACTTTGAGGCTAGGTAATGGTTTGGTGTCTTCCTTCACTCACTACCTTTCTAGAAGGAAAAACTGTGAGGATACCTACATGACCATCTACTCGTAGCCTTTGTGATGGACTAATTTGGAGGACTCGTTGTTTATTCCTGACACCAAGCGATAAGAGCCTAAGAGGCTTGGGTATTTAAGTGAGCCTCGCTCCACCTTCCCTCTGGTGAATCTACAACGGGAAATCCATTTGACAGTCTGTCACACACCATAGCTCATTGGCACGTACCTTAGTGTATAAAAAGGGATACGCTCACTTGGTCGCCTGAACCCTTGAGTGGGGAGACCTAGTTGTGGGCTATCCTTCGCCGGTGAGAGCCTTTGTCCATACTCTTGCAAATCCACCCATAGGCACGGTGCTTTGTCCATACTCTAGCAAAGCACCGTGCCTACCCAATTCTCCAGAAATATTATTAATGGAATATATAATCTATGTCAGGCGTAGTATACGTAGTATTGCGTATTGCGATCCAGTATCAGATGTCACATGCAAGGCCTGGGGCTGGAATAGTGTATGTCCCGTACGAAGCATATATCGGATCACAAACAACTAGTCTCTTTAATCAGATAATCATGACCTTGTCAGATTATCCTGATGGTTGCAACCCATTAGAGTACCAGTTTTGTATCCCTGTGTGATCATCATCTCCATATGACTGAAGTGATATTTCCATCTTGACATCACATCCAATACACTATGATTCTCAATAAACCCAGAAAAGGCGTACACAGAACCTGTTAAAGTCCCGAATGACCAAAACCAAAGCGTATTGATTGTCGCAAGTACTAGCGATGCAAGTCTCAGGTTAAGACCAAATACACCTACCCTAATGCAGATTCCCATAGACACATAGTCATACTACAAATGGGATTCCGAGGGGTCTATTCGGAGCAAAGCTGTTTCCGTACCATCGGTAAACACAACCTCCTATCACATTTGCATAAGTATCCAATACTTAAATATATGAGAACTATGTTGTTACGCTTCCAAAACACGCACAAGTGCAATACTAGTATATTCCGCATTATCGATGTCCAGTCTCGATAATACTACGACTAGGGATATTTAATGATTAAAACTTTATGGATTGATATTGTCTCATATCTAATAATCCAAAACTAATCATAAGGACTTTTATCATTTATATATAATTAGGTAATCGAATTACAAAATGATAAAATGCAATTTCCATTGTCACATAGTTAATTTGTACAAAAACCACAATGTCTTTTACAAATAGTGACGCTATGGGTCATAATTGTCCAACAATCTCCCACTTGGCCTATAGCCAGTCACTCAAGCATCTAACACATGAACTACGTACATGTCGCTCAAACTTTTGCTGAGGAATAGCTTTCGTCAGCGACTCTACAATATTGTCCTCTGATGTGACCTTCTCAATCTTCACATCGCCACGATGTATGATCTCACGAATCATATGGAAACGTCAAAGAACATGCTTGGATCGTTGATGAGATCGCGGTTCCTTAGCCTGCGCTATAGCCTTGTTATTGTCACAATACAATGGAATAAGCTCAGCTGCTAACGGAACTACTCCTAATCCAATTAGGAATTTACGGATCCAAACTGCCTCTTTTGTTGCTTCAGCTGCAGCAATATACTCCGCTTCTGTTGTTGAATCGGTAATAGTCTCTTGCTTGGAAGATTTCCAACTTACTGCTATGTTTTTCAAACAAAATATGTACCCGGATTGCGACTTGCAATCGTCTTTAACGGTTTGGAAACTTGCATCGGTATACCCAGTTACCTCAAGTTCTCCATCTCCATAGATTAAGAAAGCATCCTTAGTTCGTCTAAGATACTTAAGTATATTCTCAACCGCCATCCAGTGACCATCACCTGGATCGTCCTGATAGCGACTACACATGCTCAAAGCATACGAGACATCAGGTCGCGTACATATCATGGCATACATGATTGATCCGACTACCGAGGCGAATGATATCTGACTCTTGTTATCTCTCTCATCTTGAGTTTTAGGACATATGTCCTTAGATGGAGTGACGCCATGTGACACTGGAAACAGTCTCCTCTTAGACTGATCCATGTTGAATCTCTTCAACACTTTGTCAATGTACGTGCTCTGGGAGAGTCCAAGTAGCTTTCTAGATCTATCCCGGTAGATCTTTATTCCTAGAATAAAGACTGCTTCTCCCAGATCTTTCATGGACAATTTTAATGAAAGCCAAGCTTTCACCGATGTTAACATAGGAATGCCATTGCCAATAAGCAATACATCATCAACGTAAAGGATAATGAATGTCAGTGCACTCTCACTAACCTTCTTATATACACAAGGATCATCCTCGTTTTGAACAAAATATATTCTTTTATGATCTCATCAAAACGTTGGTTCCAAGAATGCGATGCTTGCTTCAATCCATAAATGGATCGATTTAACTTACAAACCTTGTTTGCAAGTCTTGGTATGACAAAACCGTTAGGCTGTTGCATATAAACATCCTCCAAAAGGTTTCCGTTAAGGAAAGCGGTTTTGACGTCCATCTGCCATATCTCGGAATCGAAATATCCAGCAATAGCAAGCATAATCCAAATGGATTTAATCATGGCAACAGGTGAAAAATTTTCATCGCAATCGACACCATGTCATTGACGATACCATTTCGCTACAAGCCTAGCTTTGTACGTTTATACGTTGCCATCCATGTCAGTCTTCTTCTTGAAGACCCATTTGCAACGAATAGGCCTTACGCCTTCTGGTGCATCAACCACTGTCCAAACTTGGTTGGTGTACATGGAATCCATTTCGGAATTCATGGCATCTTGCCATAAACCAGAGTCGATACCTTGTATCGCTTCCTCATACGTAGCCGGCTTGTCTTCCTCAATAAGATTAATATCCACATGCGGTGAGATCAGAAACCCATACCTCTCAGGTTGTTTTCTGACTCTCTCCGACCTACGTGATTCTTATGTATTTGAAGATTATGGTACATTTTCATCCATGATGAACTATTCTTGTTCTGTTAAGGATTCTGTGCCAGGAACAGTATCACTCCGACTTTCATCGAGTTCTACTTTCCTCCACTTATCACTGCATTTAGGAATTCCTTCTCAAGGAAAACCGCATGTAGAGCAACAAATAATTTGTTCTCTTGTGGGTGATAGAAGTAATATCATTTGGTTTCCCTAGGATATGCTACAAATAGGCATTTATTTGATTTGGGTTCTAGTTTGGTACCTTCCAAACGTTTGACGTATGCCCAGCAACCCCAAATCTTCAGGAATGAGAAACCCGATTTCTTTTCTATCCATATTTCATACGGAGTCTGTTGAACAAACTTTGACGGAACCTTATTCAAAATAAGTATTGCATTGTTCAATGCATATCCCCAGAAGGAAATAGGTAGCTCTGTGCGACTCATCATAGACCTTACCATGTCTAACAAAGTTCGGTTTCTCCGTTCGGACACACCGTTTAATTGCGGTGGTCCGGGAGGAGTCCATTGTGAAAGAATACCATATTCTATCAAGTAATCAAGAAACTCATTGCTTAAGTATTCGCCATCATGATCCGACCGTAATGTCTTAACACTTTTGCCGGTCTATTTTTCTACTTCGTGTCTAAACTCTTTGAATTTCTCAAAGGTTTCTGATGAGCGGAAAATATATCAATATTTACCGCCCATTTTACTTAATATTTTGTTTAGTTTCTCGGGTTTGATGAACGTTTTGATATGTTTTATTTTATTTTGCAGATAAAATAATATCGGGACTCAATGAAATCATTTAGAACGAAATGTGGATCAAATAAGGGCAATTATTGGACTTGATATATTAATTTTGGAGATTGGAAACTTGAAAGGGCGTTTTTGACAAAGTGCAGTTTTGGAAATTCCAGTTTTGCGCATCTGTCGTATTTTGAGCATAACTGTTTACTCAGATATCGGATTGAGCTGATTCAAGTTCCAGATGAAATAAGACTAAAAGATATACAACTTTGAAAGAGAAAATATATTCAAATTCCGATTATGTCATGACCGAAATTGATGAACCATCCAGAAGTGTGTGAAGTGTAATTATTAAAAGTCATTATCAATCATTTTCAAAGCAAAATATTAATTAATAAATAATTAATAAAAATTATCAAATCACCACCAAACAAGATAAGCAATTAGTGGAGCAATTATGGATTTGGTGGAGTAATTAGTGGAGAAATTAATAATGGATTTGGTGGAGAAATTGATTGATGATTTGATGGTGGCAAAATTTTGCCTATAAATACCAAGCCATTTCATTTGTAATATTCATACTTTCTTCTTTGAAATCCTTAATGAAAAAATAAAAAGATTGTATCTAGTTTGTTTATTTTTAGTTTTCAGTAATTAATTTTCACTCTCGCACTTTCTTTTCTTTACTTTTCAGTTTTACTTTCCGTAATTTACTTTACGCATAACACTTTCCTTTCTTTACTTTTCAGTTTTTATTTTTCAACCATGAGGAGGTAACTTCCCTCTGCCGAGGTGAAAGGTAATTCTTTTACTATTACAATCTTAGATTAATCTCCCTTAGACACAACATATTCACTATTCTAAAATTTGACTTAAAAAGGAATACCGCTATATTGGTCGGTGGGCTATTTAATTTAAACTGTTAAACCTGACTAAACAAGGATACCGCCAGATTGGTCGGTTGGTAATTTAATTTTGGTTCCGCCTTTATGGCTGGTTATTTCTTTATCGCCTACATGGCAGGTTCATGGACAAATTTTACCGCCTTTATGGCTGGTCGGACTTAACTTGACTTAATCAGGGTACCGCCTATATGGTCGGTTGGTTTTAATCTCACAAGTGATTATGTTATACTAAGGGAGATATCTAAGTTAGTAATTAGTAAAAGTAATTCCTTTTATCTTGCAGTTTATTTTCATTTACTTTCCCGCTTTTACTTTCTCGCAGTTACTTTTTAGCATTTTTATTTTATGTCTTTTAAGTTTTCATTAGCCATAGCTATGTATTGTAACTAAGTTAGTATCTAGGGTTGTGATGAATTTCAATATAACCATTTATAAGGGGTTAGATTATAGGTTGGGTAATTTAAAGATTTATTTATTAAGTCTTAATCTTAATGCTTTTTATTAACTGGCCATTAATAAAATTGATTAGGTAAACTTAAAATGAACTAGACATAGGGATTTTAAGTTTAAAGACCTTAGACTCAATAACCCACGATCTTCCTTGAGGATAGATAACCCTTTTAATAGATTTCCTTACAGGATAGGAATATACCTGTCGGGCGGGGGTAGCCAAAATTGGAACTTAATCTTAATGAATCTAGGTAATTTGGTTGACATAGACATATGGTTCAATTGGATTATACTAGGTATTTGAAATTGACCATCGGAAGAGGCTTTTACATAAATTAGTGTTCCAGGTTAATAAATCAATATATTACCCAACTTTAAGATAACCACTTCATCTTCTAAATAATATGGAATTAATCACAACCCTGGATAGTTTTTATAAATTTGGATTTTTCTCAACCTACTTTTAAGCAATTTTATTTACTTGTTTTAAATTTAGAATCATCGTCATTTCAAATCAATCAATCAAACAACCTGTTAGATACTGGTAATCATTTGGCCCCATAAATTAATAACAAAAAGGTTTTAAGTCCTCGTGGGATCGATACTTTTTATACTACTTGAACGATACGTGCGCTTGCGTTATACGTGTGTGTGTGATTACGCCGGTCAAGTTTTTGGCGCCGTTGCCGGGACTTATTTATCTTTCTATTAGTTTACGGGTTAGTTTCGTTACTTGTATCTTATTTTTCTTTTTACTTATTGTTTTTGTTTTTGTGTTTCAGGTTCTCAGACATTTAATGAGACGAGCCAGAAGCTTTGAAATCCATCCGCTTGACCCTGAGATTGAAAGAACCATCAGACAGTTGAGAAGGGAAAGGCGAGAAGGCCAAGAAGCAATTGTTAACATGGAACCTGAACCTTTGGAGGTTGTACCACCAATTCCCATTCGAGATAGAACCATTCCGGTGGTAGATGGCCTCACTTCCTGTATTCTACTTCCTCCCTTACCAGCAAATGCAGGAGATATCAAAACTTGCATTCAGATGATTCAGCAGTCAGTTCAGTTTGGGGGGAATGCAACTGAAGATCATAATGCCCACATCAGCAACTTCCTGGATGTTTGTGGCACTTTCAATTACAACCGAGCATCAGAAGAAGCAATGAGACTGCGAGTTTTTCCATACTCCTTGAAAGACAGAGCAAAGGCCTGGCTACATTCACTATCAGCTGGTTCCATCACAACATGGAACACTCTAGCCACCAAATCCTTGCAAAATACTTTCCACCAGCCAGAACTGCAAAGTTGAGGAATGACATCACATCCTTTGTGCAGCAAGATTCAGAATCCATGTACGAAGCTTGGGAAAGATACAAAGATCTGCTCCGGAAATGTCCTCACCATGAGATTCCAAAATGGCTTCAAGTCCAAACTTTCTATAATGGACTTTCTGGACTGATGAAAACCACAGTTGATGCTGCTGCTGGAGGAGCTTTGATGTCAAAATGAGAAGATCAAGCCTGGGACCTAATCGAAGAGATGGCCAATAACAATTCCTTGTGGCCAACAAAAAGGAGCTTGATTCAAAGAATTGCAGGAATTTATGAAGTTGGAGCCAACACAGCAGTTAGTGCCAAACTGGACCAGATATGCAAATTCATGGAGACTCTCAACACTCAAAGCAATATTGGAGCAACAAGTTCAACATATGGAGGAGCACCAGAGCCAACTCAACCTGAAGAAACGGTGAATTATGTCAACAATTTCAACAGACATGGAAACAATCTATATTCCAACACCTACAACCCAGGGTGGAGGAATCATCCCAATTTTTCATGGAGCAACAATTATGCACAAAGGAACAATCCACCACCAGGATTTCAGCAACAGAACAATCCACCACCTGTATTCCAGCAACATAACAAAGGCCAGGAGCATGAAAAAGAACCAGTAATGGCAGAAGTGCTGGCTCAGTTAAAAATATATGATGCTATGATTCAGAACCAATCAGCTTCTATCAAAGCACTGGAAAATCAGATTGGACAACTGGCCAATGCTCAGAGTTACAGACCACCAGGAAATCTTCCCAGCAACACAGAACCGAATCCAAGGAACCGAGGGAAGGAGCAATGTCAAGCCATCACCTTGAAAAGTGGTACTGAAATCAACAAAGATGTTGGAATCAAGGAAACCATTGAAGATGTTCCAAAAGAAGCAGAGCAACAGATGGAGGAAAAAGAGGCAAAGGAAAA